>NNCF01129433.1:16265-37189 GCA_002313205.1 Laupala kohalensis
AGAATTAAACAAACTTGCGATGTCCTGAGGATTTGACACGATCTTGCCATCGTTTAGTAAAGAAACATTTTCTTCGCGATTTTCAGAAGTTGACGTGTAATTGTTAACAATATTCCACATGGCTTTCATCCGGTTGTTCGATTTTAGTATATGCCTGTCGTTTTCCATTACTTTAGCTGCATAGACTACTTTTCGGAGAATAGTCTTATATTTACGAAAATACATTATGAATTGAAGAATTGCGACTGAGACGTACAGTGAAGAATAATAATTTCTACCATGCAATGGTTCTAATATTTCTATCATTTAGGGATAAGATAACGCTTCATAAAATATTCTTTGTAGAAAGGAACTGAAATGTTTCGTGTAAAAAAAGGGAACTTTAGTGCAGTGAGGATAATTGAGTGTTTCACAAGTGGAACCCACTTTTCGTTTCCACACAACTTTATATTTACGTAAGTTTATTCTTCTGTTAATATATTAAGTAATACATGTTTTATATTATTCACGTGTGAACTAAACATATACGAATAATACAGAAAATGTTAAATTACCTGCACCAATAGGGGAAAAAAGAAGAGATATATAACGTCGGAGGGAGAAATATTCCTCTTTTTTCTATTTAACTCTACCACTCATCTCCGTACAACAGGCATGAACAACAACACCTGTGTCAATAACATTGAAAAGGATCGATGTATGGGTGACGTCCGCAATCCTACCGCTTTTCTACCCTGTATCGTTTGTACACAAGCTCACATGTGTGGTAGGTAGATGTGCGTGATTGGAGGAAATGACGAGGCGTTCAATGTGTTGCAATTGGTTGTAGTAACTGCAACAGAAACANCTACCCTGTATCGTTTGTACACAAGCTCACATGTGTGGTAGGTAGATGTGCGTGATTGGAGGAAATGACGAGGCGTTCAATGTGTTGCAATTGGTTGTAGTAACTGCAACAGAAACATCAGCACCCAAAAAAGCATAAACATACTGTCAAATTCGATTATACAAAGTGCATAACCTCGAGGAGGTTGTAATATGTTCTAAACATACAGATATTTTTGCACTCCGAAACAAAAAAAGCTTGGAAAAATTAATAACTTTTGTTTCTTCCTTTATTCTAATAATTAATAAAAGTATGGTTTTAATTTTTGGAAAATAACACTTTCTTTAAAATGTTACAATATTTTAACAATTCAGACACACTCGATAAGTCGAACTTCTTATCTCTTAGAAATTTCTTTATGGAAATTCACAAACAAATGAAATCTACTTACATAATAATAAAATATATTTAAAGATAAATTAAGTAAAATAAAGTTTAAAAAATTACAATGACCTACCATAAAAGTTATAACGAGAGGTATTTTGGATTAATACCTATAAGCTAACAGAACATTGAATCGCCAAAAAGAATATAACTCTTTATTTATATATTTTTTGCAATTATGCATATTTATCTTGCAATATAGCCCCAGCGGTGGCGCAGGTGGTAGTGTTGTCGCTCATCTCAAATATCTTCCCGGGTTCGATTCCCGATGGGGATTTTGTAGCTTTTCATATTAATGTCCCAGTTCATATAGCTGTGACTCTGTCTNTCTCCTAGTATCAATAACTTTAACTTTTACCAACTACTTCTACTAACCCCTTCACGTGAGCCAAGTTGTTGGTAAACCCTGCTAAACGACCCTCCTACTAACAATGGTCTACCATCATCTCCTACCTCCTATCGCTCCATGTAGATAATCTTCAATAGCACGTTACATTTCCTATTTGTTTGTTGTTTGAAAAAAAAATGAAAACAGTTAACAGAAGTGAGAAAAATTAAAACAGTATTGACAAATAAAAATGTAACGCTCTTAAATTCGATGGTTAGGTTTTGACACCAATGGGTAACTAAGGGTGTAATGACCGGTATTTGGCCTAACGTGAGAGTATTCGTTAGTGGGTCCTCTGTATCGTCAAAGAGTTAAAATACGGTTCTCGATTATTTCGTTTCGAGTTAAATACTAATAAAACTGAATTCTATTAAATATATGGTAGGGAAATTAGAAAAAGAATTGATGATTTTTTTTTGTTTCATTTCTAAGGACTCTTTATTAAGATTTATTGCATATAAAATAGTACGGTTATGCTGATAAGTTACAAGAGCAGAAAAACAATTAAATTTGTCTGGTAATCAAGTGACAAATCTTCAATTGTATGACTGTTGACTATGAAGCTTACTAATCTTTCCGCCAGAGTTCAATTGTGTTACGTCAGGCGGACAATCCACTGAATGTGTAAACTACGTTAAAAAATCGTATAGGAAAACGATATAAAGGTTGTGAAGAACATTGTGTTTAGATACATAGAGAAATGAAAATCAAATAATTGAGAGATCCTAATCACGCGTTTCATTTTGTAAAGCTTTCTCAGTCAAGTGCACTTTACTTCTTCCTGGATTTTCAAATAATTCTTAATTAGGTACATATAAGCATATAATGCTGAATTCTGTGTCATTTTTGAAGGTTTTCGGAATAATTAATTTTTAGAATTAACAAAAGAGAAATTTTAATAACTCGAAACTATGGAAACCATCATTTAGAATACAAGAACCCCAGGGTACTCCGGAGAAAAAGTTTTTAAAAAACTTGTTTTACTTGCGAATGTTCTTCTGAATTTTCAATGTCCCGCAATAATTGTTTTAATTTAATTTTTAAATCTCTGGTAGCGCCACATAGTTCTTCTATTTAATAATAAACGTGGACTTCGAAATCTATTCCAGTTAGTGAACTGTTTAGAACGTCACTTAAGAGACAGATAACGAATGTCAGTCTTCAAGTAATCACAGCTTTATATAACTGGGTAGTAAGTAGCGTCACCTTGGAGACAGCTTAGGATATCGAATTAAATTTATTTTTACAAATAAAGCATTAATGGCAGAGGACACAGTTAAAATGTTAAATGAAGAACCCATCCAAATGAAAATGGGAAAGAAAGTATCACGAAAAAATATGTTTCAGAAATAAAATACAGAGTGAAATTGATATGATAAGTAATAAAAAATTGAATCTAATGGAAAAAATTCAAAAAAACTAATCCTAGCTGAATACATAACAACAAATGTTACTTTCTTTTAAAATAGAATAATAAAAAATAAAATAATTTAACTTTTATGCCCACATTATTACTCCACTGCATTATAAATTGTATCAAATATTTAGTAAATTACGTCTTTACATTTTACCTTGGGTATTGATTAAACAGAAGATAAGAAATTAGGGTGATTTTGGTAATCTCAGGATATTGCAGACGCATTCTCAACGAGAGCATTGGAATGAAAATGAGAGAAATAATTCTAAATATCACACGACCGATCTACGCTCGGTTTTATTCATTATAAAAATAATTTTAGGTAAATTTTTAGTAAATGAATTTGTAGTTATGTTCTAATAACTTATTTGATAAGTTCATTTAATTTGTAAATTTAATGAAATTTATGTTAAAAATATATTAAAAAACAAAATCTTTTTTAAATGTTAAGTGTTTCTTACTATGAGGCATATCAACTCTNGAATATATTCAAATAAATTTTTAATAAAAGAATTCTTATTCGCCTTTTTAACTCGCAGCTAACTTTTCATCTTATCTAGGAACTTTTGCTGAAATTTTTGAATCCGCCTCTGTCTTAGGGCCCTTGATCGGAATTGATGGGATGGTCCCTTGCTTGCTTCGGAGAGTAAATTAGTTTATTGTCCTCCATGTGATCATATGCAGTTTGTACTGTTTTTTGACAATAAATTTATTGTTATTATTATTATTTATTATTTTACTGGTGAATTAATATTTCTTACCGGTACCGTTGACTAGTCACGGAGCGGCGCTTCCGCTAGTGGGAAATGTGTCGTTTATCGATGACATTGGTGTTGTACTTCAGAGTAAAATATTCCACAGAACTGGCAAATATTTTGACCTGTAGGTGAGCGCCTGTATGTGAGCGCCCAGCGGATGAATTGCAGACCGAAGGAACTGTGTTTCGTTCACAAACGAAAGCTAATTTAAATTCACAATAACTGCTCGTATAATATTTTTTCCATTCGAATTTTCACAAGATTGACAATTATGCCATTTAATTTCTGATATTAAAAACCTCCTACATATCAAGTCTCAGCAAAATCCCACAATACGTTTATGAGATAGAACATTTAAACATATAATTATTGCTCCTATAATAAGTAGGATTATATATTTCCGATATGCTACAGTTGCATCACATCTTACGATGCAATATTATTGTCTTCGTATTTTCTATGTTAAATGGGAATAAAAATTGTAAAATTTCTCAATAAATTTTAATTTGAAAATGAAAAGGTTTTAAAAAATTATTCATTCAACAAATCATTTTCTAGTTTAGAAATAGTAAATTATATACTTTCTTTTTTAATAATACGATTAAGATTACTTGGAAGATGAATTAATTCAGGAAAAAGATTACAAACAATGGATATTTATTCGTTCTTATAATTTACAACAATATTAATACTCTCGCTGTTCTTTGCTGAGGTTAGTTCTACAGGATGGGTATTATTCATTTCAAAATATGTGAATACCCCAAATGAGACAAAGGTTATTGACACAATATGAAAGTGTTTAGATGCTTTATTTTGCATGGAATTGTTTTGCATGGAATTGTTTTGCATCGAATTGTTTTGCATCGAATTATTGTGCATCACATAATTTTTCATCTGTGATACTAAAATGACATCTGCTTTCTTTCTTAAATAAAACATATTTATTTTTATTTTAATGAGCAGTGAAGTACAGTTTTTCTGCCGATGTTCATCAGGTTAGCGCCAGCCAACGAATGTTGTCAAACAAACTGACTGAATCCTATTAAAAAGCAAAACTGCACCTGAAAATATTAGTACTCAATATACCCCATCCCGTCCGGAATTTTCTCGAGATTTCCTTCACGTAGAGACGGATTTTATGCATAGGGTCTCTATGAGGTGTGATATTATTAATATTATTGTAATATTTAATCTAGCATTGAGAGTTATTGAATCGTGACGATATATAAACAAAAAAGTTAAAACAACGAATAATATAACTATTTGATAATGAATAATATTGGTGAAATTTTTTTTATATTCTATTAAATACAATGCTTTTAGTATTCTGTTGATATTATAACAAGTAACCAACTGTTTTTATTTATAGCTTAGTTGTGTGCTAAAATGTTAAAATCGCTCTTTTTTGGGGTCCTTCATCGGAATTGGTTGTGTTGTCCCTTGCTTGCTTACGGTGAGTAAATAATATAATTGTCCTTCACATGGTCATACGCCGTGTCCAACGGCTTTTTTTACACTAAAGTTATTACTATTATTATTATAATTCTTGCAATGTTAATACATCAAACAACTATTAAATGTTAATAAATCCATCAACCGGTTAGCTTTTTCCTGTTGTTAGCTACGGTTGTGAATGTGTTCTCTGTATTTTTTCAGTTTAATCTTCCTAATTATTTTATTTTTTTCGAGTTTTTGTGATTAAGTTGTTATATTTAGTTCCGACCTTTATTCTGGTGTAAAAAATTGTTTGCTTTGTGTGTGTTAAGTGGAAAAAACATTAAAAACGTTTCCTAACGTTTATCAAGCCTATCGGCCCTAACATACATCGTATTGTTTTCATTCAAGTGCTTCTCAAAAGTATTTCATTCAAGTGCTTATTTCAAACATGTTTGTCGTCGGTTTGTTTGTATATTTATTAAATATCTCATTTGTAACTTCCGTAGTAATAAATATATTAATATACTAATATCCTTCATTCAGTGTTAGTTGTCAGATTTCGAATATTCTCATTCGCCTTTGTCGTTAAGCTGCTAACTAACTCACAACAATGGACATTATCGTGTAGACGTACCTTACAACATATACGGTGAAACACGTATCTTACTACGTATACGATGAAACTCCCCCATGCATAAACACATAGAGATGCATGTTGTTACGCCCAGGCATTACACGCCATGTTGTTTATGCCGTCGTCAAGACGAGGGACTTAGAGACTCAAGATCCAAGACCAGAATAATAGACACCGTCCGCAAGAGAGTCTCTACATACGATACAAAATTGTAAACATTAGAAGACTCCATGAGACGCACGCGTCGTATGTATCATCAAGCGTACGTCACCTACTTATTAAGAAACTTCGAGAAACTTGGATCTGTTTATTAAGAAGCTTCGAGAAAGCATCAATAGACGAACCTCGACGCTGTATTACGTCACTAACGCGTCGAGGATATTTGAGTAGAAATCACCTGTTAAAGTTTAGGTTATAGCAACAGCAACGGCTGGAAAATCAGTACGTCGGACTTTATTGATGAGGAAGCATAGGGTCGGATCCTAACNGTTATAGCAACAGCAACGGCTGGAAAATCAGTACGTCGGACTCTATTGATGAGGAAGCATAGGGTCAGATCCTAACCACTATCAAAAGTTCCAGCTCTGCGCAATTGCCCGACCTGCGGCAAACCTATCTTCAGAGGTCACGATACGTCCTCTCACGACATATAGTGCAACTATCGGCAGAAGCTTGGACGGCAGCATCCTCTCACAGTATACAGTGCAACTATCTACAGAAGCTTGGATGGCAACGGTCTCTCACAGTACATAGTGCAACTATCTGCAGGAGCTTGTACCGAATCGCAACCTCACAGCAGACGGCAGAACCTCGTACTCAAACGCCATCATCCGGCCAAATTATTCAAAGTCGTGAGTCGTACAAAGGAAACTGACTGTTGACATAACTTTTATGCCTAGTGCTTCGATACCTATTACTTGTTTATATTCAACGGAACCTATTACTTGTTTATATTCAACGGAACCTATTACTTGTTTATATTCAAACTTCTTGTTGCGAAACAAGTCTCCATATCGAGACTTGTGAAGCAATAAAAATCTCTTCCCCGACAATCGCATTCCTCAACTCATTCCAAGCTGATCTTCAGAAGGTGAACAATGACTTGGTACATTATTTTGACACACGGATCAGTACGCCGGAAGAGGTAAATAAGAACACGATTGGCGGGTGGACTACAATCAGGATTAGCTGAAGGTATTCGAGTACTGGACTCCTATATTAAGAAAACTCACAGAACGGGACACAGTAAGTATCATAGGTGCGCAAAATGATATTAACTTGGGTGGTCATTTTAACGCTTCTGAACATGTACAAAAACTAAAAATGGCCTCTCAGCACACAAACATAGTACTCTCTAACATGCCTCCACGCTTCAACGTTCCACAAATAAACCACGAAATGAACCTGGAAAACATCTCCCTAAAACATCACCTGACAGACACAAAAATTACATTTTTTGGTTTGCAAACTCACTGACTGCCATGGATTATAACCAGCAAGGTTAACTTCTGACACAGTCTGGTATACATCATTTCGGTTCTCTCCTAGCTTTACATCTGACCTCACATCATCCACCTGCCCCTTTACCCACACCTTCACCTCCACCTGCTCCTACCACATCTCCTCCTCCTCCTCCTCCACCCCCTCAGCACCAACCTCATCACCATCTTCTCCTGCTACCTCCACTCCCATTTCTTTTCCTGTCCCCGTTCGTTCACCTACTGCTTACACATCTATTCCTCCATCCACATCTCCTACCGCCCCCACACACAGCTACAACTTACGCTCAGGAGTACGATGAGGTATTCGAAGGTGACAATCGCGTTTGGGTGAAGTATGCAAGCTTGATCCGCAACTAGATGCTGTACCAAATTCAAATTCCTCTCCACAATCTAACGTCGATTTCATTTCTCATGAATCACAAACTCTTTGCTAAAATAAAATATTACATTACATCATAATGTCCAATCCCTTTTAAACAAATTGACAGACATTTAATTTCTGGTACACGAACATACATTCGATTTTCTATGTCTTTCAGAACATTGACTTTCAACAAACAACAATGATATTGCTATTTCTAATAATTATTTAGCAAGTTCCTACTGTCGGCAAAATTTTAAAGGAAAAAATTCCCACGGAGGTATGTGTATCGACGTTCGTAATAATACCTTATCTTCTTCACAGTCAGGCTACGATAACTTCTGCGTAGATATTGTGTTCGGATTTTCAGCAGTTAAACTTACCAAAACCGGTATTATAGTTTTGCGTATTTATAAACCTCCACAATCAGATCTTGACATATTTTTTCGAAACTTCCAAATTGTTTTAAATCTACTTAATCTCTCATTATAAGTGGTGATTACAACATTTTTTTCCTGTTTACTCTGCATATTCACCAATTAATCGTTTCAAAAATCTTATCGACACCTTCAACCATAGTACTACGATAAACGATCCCACTCGCCTATCCGGTTCACCTCCAACATTTCTAGATTTAATTATCGTCAAAAATGGAATCTCGTATTTCTCTAAAGTGTTTATCGCCGGCTAAAGCGATCACCTTGCTCAAGTGTTGACTTTTAAAATGTACATTTTACTTTTCCATTCTTTTAAAGAACCCATCATCTTTTGTAGAAGTGACTCTCAGATCATAAAAATTTTGTTAGTGGGGAGATTTCAAAATTTTATACAATTTCTTTTCTAAAATCATGATTGATACTTTAATATCATTTTATTACAGTAGAACTCTTTAATCTGGCATTCCCATCCTGAGGCATACCATATTAGGGATTTAACATGACTATACCTATTTCTTCTGAAAATGAGTTTTCACGAAAAGTAAAAATTTCATAATATCTGTAGTGTATTTCTAATTGACAATAAAGCAAAATATTGTTTACATCATTATCTTCAACAAAAAATAGAGGTAAGTGTCACAAATTATGGCAAACATGAAGGATGTGGCATGACAATTAAATGAAAACAGTTATTACAATTATTGGTCATAGCCAGTAATGCCGGATTATAGAACATTCTTGGAAATAGAATGCTAGATTTTTACTGTAGTTTACAAAATAACTTATGTTTAACAATATTGTGGTACAGAAATTCTCATAGACGATAAAAAAGAATATAGCACTTTCAAAACGCCAGTATGAATTAAGGTATTTCTGCTGACAGGGAATTAAATCTTTGAAATCGTGTTACTGGATTCAATATTGTATGCTAATATTGATGGAAGCTTTTAAAAGATGCCTTACAGGGAGTTTTTCTTGACTTATCCAAAGCATTCGATATCATCGATTACGAAATTCTCGTTTCCAAATTGCATTCTTTAGGCACTCGTGGACCTCCACATCAATGGCTAACTTCTTATTTAAAAGATAGATATAAATAGGTCGAAATATCCTATACTAAAATTAAAATACTTCAGCGTAGTCTTACAGAAACAAAGCCACTTACTTGCGGAATCCTCCAAGGTTCAATTCTCGGCCCTATACTCTTTTTATTGTATGTGAACGACATGTCATGATCTGCATCAGATTGAAAAAAATTTTAGTCCACATATTTCCCGTTCTGTATATTTTGAAAGGTTTACTCCCTTTTACGTTACAGCTTTACCTTCTGGGGCATTTCTGGTCAGAGCATTCAACCTCTCAGAATTCAGAAGAGAATAGTTCGGATAATTTGTTAATCTCACCCCCGAAACTCTTGTAAACCTTTATACAAGGAATATAATATATAAACTCTTCCCTTCGTTTATATTTATGAAACGGTCGTATTTCTTAAGACTGAATTACTAAAGTACCACCCTTGCCTTCATACGAAACAGTCTCGTTCACGAACTCAATACTCGCAATAGTAATAGTATTCATCGTCCTAGAGTGCCAAAAAGAACTATATCATTCGGGAATCATTCTATGTAATTCCCTCCCCAAAAATTTAAAAGATCCATATATCATGCCATTGCTGTAGTACTTTAAAAAAATCTTATAACAATTTTAAAAACTATTTTTTATGACTATGTTTTGTCTTATGATTCATATTTGTTTTTTGTGTACTCTACTTTGACACGGTTCTGTTGCCCCATCCTGGCCCGGGTATTGCTCCGGTTTTCCTTCTGGTAGAGGCTGATTTGTTATTTAGGTTCTCTAGACTTTTGTCTAGAGGCGCGTTTATGGAAACAAGAAAACGTGAAATTAGTGTTATTTCAATTCTTATGATTTTTTAAGACTATACTCAGAATAAGCTATAGTTCGATAATAATTTGTACATGTAAAATAATTTATTTTTTTTGCGTTAAATTACAAACATATTGACATTATATTAGTATTGTAACTCGTAGCTATCTTTTTATCTTATCTAGGAATTTCTGCTAAATTTTGGAATCCGTCTCTTCTTTAGGACCAATGATCGGAAATTATGGGATGGTCATTTACTTACTTTTGGAGAATAAATTAGTTTGTTGTCCTCCACGTGTTTATACACANTTTGTACTGGTTTTTTGACAATAAATTTATTTATATTTATTTATAAGTTCCATTTGATACATTTTTGGCAAATTCCAAATGAAGTGCTTCTTGGGATGAAGGTACCTCCCACTGCGTAACATTCTTCTTCCGAAATGTCATCACAAATTGGCTATAGGACTAGTATAGGACGACAACCAGGACAAAAAGGACAAATAGAACAAATAGGATGAACAGGATTAGTAGGACCAAAGGGAAGAGAGATAACCATGGTGACTGATACGATGGCGATGAAGTACGTCAGGTAAATGTGTTTTTTTTTATCGCGGACTGATGTATCTTAGAAACTCTGAAAAAACAGAAAGCACTATCAAAGAACAATGCTATAATAAAGTTTTCATATGCCATAGTGATATTTTCTCTGTGACTATTGAGTTCAACCATACGTCAATGTTGTTGCAAAATATATATCTCACGAATTTAAAATGATTATTACTCGAATTAAAACACGATTGCAATACTTCTTGCGTATTAGGTATTGGATAAAGTAAAACTAGATCCACTATACAATGCCATTATACTATTTGATTATGTAAAATATGGTTGTATTCACTTTTCTACCTCGTTAACTTCACACTAAAAATTAACATAAATTTTTTTCTGAATAAAACGTGTAATAAAATTAAAGAAAGTTTATTTAAATTTCATCTTAAATTGTTTAATAAATTAATATTGATCTACATATTGAAACCTATTTGAAGTACGTTATGATAAAATGTGTTTCTTAGAAGTATCGGAACAACAATAAAAAATTCCTCATTGTCTTATAAATATTTTTAATAATTGGAAAAAATATTGGTATTTGTGGAAAGTGATTCGGTTTTTCTCGATTGAACATTTGTCATACACTTACATCCCACATATTACCCGAATCAGGGCGTTGAGAGTATCCCTCGGTGGTTCAAATCCCGATTAATTCAAGAAGATAATTGGAACATCGTCCAGTGTATATAGTCTCCATAAATTTAAATATACATACAACAGCCCAGATATTTTTTAAAATCTTTTTAAAAACCTTATTTTTTAGTATATAAGGCGTCATTGAATTATATTTGTTTGAATGCACCTTATTGAAAATACATAATTTGAAATATTATAAAGTAAATTAAATAACTTCAATATGTTGATTCCGTGGTTCATGTGGATGCGTTTCTGTACAGTAATTTGTTTAGATGACTTTCACATTATTGTATTGTTATAGGGGAAATATGTAAAGGTGCTTCAAAAACGTCTTGATCATTTAAAAAAAACGGCGAAAATTTTGAAATTTTGATATTTTAGGAAGAATATAGAATGTATTAACATATTATAATATCGAATTTCAAAAACTCATATATTTTATGCTCTAATTATTCCTCAATTTTAAAACTTCATTTTAATAAAGATATGGGCTCACATTATCTACAATATGATGAAATAAGATTTATGTTATAAACATCCAAATTGCATCTACACTTTTTGTTCATATTTCAAAATGGTGATTTGTTTTTAAAAAAGTGAAATTCTCGTAGGTTTTAAAACCGAAATTATCTTCTGTTTATGTTCAAAAAATGGTAAACATTATATGGAATTTGTTATATTTTCTCTTTTCTTGATTGTCTCTCTCGTACTTCAGATTCGCATATGGATCTGTCACTTGAAAATGATGATAAATTACAGCAACGCAAAACAACGCATGTGTTTTTCTCTTTATATGAATGACCCATACTTTTATTCGAGTTGAAGTGCAAGAAATTGTACTATGCGATGCTCGTTGTATCGGCTACTTTGTAAATACTTTTCCAATAAAGAATATTTTAATACTAATGATATCAGTTAACTTCTGTCCAAAAGTAGGAAAAAAATTAAAATAATAAATCATTCTCCAAAATATATGATAAATGTTCAATTAAATGATACTCTTCTTCTCATTTCCGTCATATATTTAGTAAGATCTCATTAACAAACTTTTTGTAAATGATTAGAATACAATTCATGATAGTTTTGAATGATTTAATTTCGTGTTAATTTGTTTTGTAAACATAAATAATGTAAAAATATAGGCATTAATATACACGTACAAAAGTATTTATTTTTAATTTTATATGTTGTTATATAGTTAGGAAGCACAAAGATGCAAAAGTTTAATAATAAATTTAATAATAATAAATATTTTTTGTCAAAATACAGTACAAACTGCGTATGACCACGTGGAGGACAATAAACTAATTTACTCTCCGGAAGCAAGCATGGGACCATCCCATCAATTCCGATCAAGGGCCCTAAGGCAGAGGCGGATTCAAAAATTTCAACAAAAGTTCCTAGATAAGATATTTTTTTCCTGAGTAACTTCTATAAGCAATCTATCTTCGACTGGAAATAACTGGTATCCACCTATTCAGAACTCTGAATAAACGGTTGTGTGCATTAGTTCTATAGACCCATCCTGACCCAGGTTTCTCTTCGGTTTTCCTTGAAGTAGACGCAAGGATTTTTCATCGAGGATCTCTAGGCTCTTTTCTAATGGTGGTGTCTATTAAAATAATAAACCTCGATTTTTGTTTTATTTTAGTACTTTATAAATAATATTTTCAAAATAATCTATAGCTTTATAATACTGTGTACTTCTTAAATATTTGTGTGTGCGTTTTATTAAATACAATGTTATTGGTGATCTATTAATATTATAATATGTACCGAACTTAGGAGTTAGCTGAAATGTTCAATCCGCCTCTGCTTTAGGGCCCTTGATCGAAATTGATGGAATGGTCCCTTGCTTGCTTCCGGAGAGTAAACTAGTTTATTGTCCTCCACATGGTCATACGCAGTTTATTCTGCTTCTTTTCAATAAATTTACTTTTTTAAGAAATTAGATTATCCGTAGAGTTCACCGTTAATTGTATTCTTGATTCGATTAGAATGCATTTTACTCAATTCATCGGAATTTGCAATCTCCTAGTGCATCAAGACAAACAGGGCCAGTTAAGCAAGGTGCAAACACGAGGTATGCTTAAAAGAAAAACAATACAGTACGCGTTTTTTACGGCGATGAGACCATGTATGATCCATTGCCGAGATAAATGTCATATTCCCAAATTTAACCGCTTAAAAGAATAAGATTGCGTAATACAACATGGGAAAATTCTCTTTCGATGCCTCAATCTGTTTCTTAAGTCCATAATACACAGAGTAATGTGATAGAACATATTGATGTGATTTCTTTGGAGTTTAAACATTATTTTTTAGATAGTTGCGTTCAAGTAATTATATCCAACATATTTTCTTTACTGAATGATATTTTCCTTATTAGATTTATATGTATTTAATAACATAAGAACTCACCTCTTATTTCGATGTTCTTACCAAAGATTGGAGCGTGATTTTTCTTAAGGATTTCCTCTTTATTATATGGCTTTAGTGCTTACGATGTGTCTTCTATAAAGCTATTTTACGGGCTGGTTTACACTGAAACGTTCATGTGACTGGTTGACCGTGAATACCAGATATGTTTTCTATTTTTAATAATTATTTCAACTTTTGTATCGCTGGTCTTAGAAATGTACTTCCCCAGCTTTGTGTGTACGCAATGATAACACTATTCAATGATTAAAGTACTAAAGATGTATCTTCCTGCCGTTATGATAGTGAGTGAGTTTAGTATGTATCATATGCTTGCATTCCACATTTTCCTTGCTTCTGATATTTGTCTACTCGTGAGGGCTTATCTTTTTGTTTATTTGAAAGACAAACCTTTGATAATGTGGACGTACTTTGATTTATTTTATTATTCATTGGATTCAACAGTTCTCAAGACCCATTTTCACTTGGCAATATTATGTCAACACAGTGTATACGGAAGAGAGTCTTATTCGGAGAGAATTATCTTCTCTCGATTTGTGTCACGATCCTTTGGTGTAAGCATAATTGAAACGTTTAAGATTCTAACGAATTAACTGTATCAAAATGATAATTTGTAATATAGACCATAAGTGTAGTTTAAGTAACCATTTAAAAATATCAGATGTCAGACATAAAAATTATATTATAAAACTTTTACATTATTTAGAACGCATTGTAATGAATAACTCCGAATTGAAGTCCCATGATGCATTTTGGGTGCCATGAAAACGGCGATATTTTGAGACAGATAAAAACAGCCTTTCAGTGGCAGAAAAATTGACAAATAAGACCCTTTACAAATGACAAATAAGACAAATGAACACTTAACAAAGAGGAGTTCAAGTCGGCAAACGATGTCACTAACAATACAGGAAGAATCTTCAAATACACAGAACAAGGTAACCAAAACAGAGCTCTTCCATTTTTATCGTGCTCTTTGATCACACACTATTCACTATCTAAAGACCAACCACAAAAGTTCGAAAAAAAAATTCCTACAAAGAAGTTAATGGCTTTTTCATCTGGAAATTCTATGAAATCTTATCATAATATTAAAAGAAAACACTAACGCATGTTATCAAAGGGATTAGAGTATCCAACGTGATTTAGTCTTGAAAACCACGCAATTTAAAGCTCTAATTATATATAATTATAGTTGTTTCTTCGACAACAGTTCTGGAAAAATTTCATATCTTGTTCTATTCCCATAATAATACATTTTCTCTGTCTGGAGATTGTTCACGAAATATCTTTCATCTTCTTCCCATGGACTCGTTTATTCAATGTCAGGTCTTAACAGATATATTTTACTTCATATTCGCTTAGTATCACCTCTTTTTGTGTAAGATCATAGATACAAAAGGTTCTGATAACCTTTGAAGAGAACTTCGAAAAACTCATCTATAGGACCAGATCGTAATCACTTCCGTTGGTTATAGTGATAACCATGGAAATGAGACATTTCGTTCACTCCAAGGAACGAATTTTTAATCTTTCATTTCCTCTTTATTTCATAACCTAAAGAATTAATATGGTCACCGTTGTCAGAATCTTACTGAACTTAGCTTTGTATAAAGCCCCTATTCTGGTGTTGTGATAATAATGCCTAACAATTTATCTTGTTTCTACTTTTTTTAATTGCCTGTTCTTAATTATGATTTAATATTAGAAATCATTAAATCTTCATTCCTTCTAATTTTACAATCAACTATAATACAGGGTAATACTTTTATTGATTGGCACAACACGCAGAAAAAAAACTCTTAGAGATTGATAAGTGAAGTTTTGACGTGATATTGCATTTGTAATGTAGGTGGTCATTAATGAACAATTTTTGAAACTACCATCTTACAGGGATGAATGAAGGTAAAATGTGACTTTTCGAATATTCTCTATACTCTAAATAATGGAGACATTATGTTCCCGTGTGATAAGAGGCCAGTGGCCAGTTTTCAATTAATACTTTTTTCTCGATATTATTTTGCATCATATTTGATTACTCAGGCGATCAAAAATCCTACCAAGATCTACAAATGCTACAGAAATATTATTCAATCGTCAAGTAATTTCTCTCAAAAATCAATATACACTTTCTTACCACTCCCTCGCTTCCCTACTCAATATTGCGTTTAACGATCGTCGCTGCACAATCCCCCGATTGTGGTGGCACTCCCTCCCCCAAATCCCGTTCTCTTATCTGTCCTCTCCATAACATCGTTGCAATTACAGCGACAGAAACCACAAGGGCAACAGCTGTAGCAACCATTACAACCTCTGACATTCCCATCAGAAACATCACCACACACACGAAACAAAATGAGAAAAGAAATTACAACATGACAACCATTAAGACACCCTTTTTCGTGAATATGTGAATATTTATTCCGTAAAATTATTGTGTATGTGCATGTTCAAATGAAAAATATACGTAGCGAATACTCCAACTCGCAATTTATGAATATAATGGAGGAAGGAGTTCCGGGTTAGATTCCCGGCTCGTCGCCATTTTCACCTGACTTGTCACATATCTTCTCCATGTGTAGGGTACACGAAAGAAATATATGCATTATGAATATACATATGCATTATGAATATATTTCATTTTACATTATTAAAATGATACGTTGTGTTAAGAAATATGTACGGTATGTAGTAAAACGAAGCACTGCACATAGATCACACGCTATGTGATGATGGAACTTAACAAATAAAATGTATCTCCGTATCGTTTTAGAAACTAATGTAGAAATAACAAAGCAGAAAAATGTTGATGCCCCAGAAACACAAACGATGTCTCCTCCGAACAACAAAATTATTTCCTTCTGGGAAAAGTTTTTAACTAAGGGTCACAAAATGATATTAATTAATTCAATTCGCCAACGCTTCGAACTGGCGAAAGAACGCTTTGGCCTTCTTCAGGACTAAAAACATACACATGTACAAACCTTAAAAACTGTAATAGAGTTGGTCCTTAGCAATATATGAATGCATAACATACATTGTTGCACTTCGTCTCATCCTCCTAAACATGTTCACTGCAAGATTGGAGGATGACTGATGCCCAGGAGGAATGTAGCGAACAAGAAGTCTAAGATATTTTTAATTATTATAAATGTGTGTGTGTATGTTTCTATAAGAAAGCAAAATAAATAAAACAAACCGTGTTGAGTTGAAATAGTTCATATCATTTTGTGGTCTAGGGCTTAAAACATTTCCCAGTTTCTTCACCAATGTAGTTCTCACCATCCTTGCAATAACTTTCTTCGTAACCATCACCATCGTATCTATTAATAATCATTCCTCGCTGCAAATGAGTCACCTCTTCCTCTTTCCTCCCTCCAACGCTAGCGACCCTTCACCTTTCGCCACCCTTCACCTCTCTAGGCTCGCATCGTCTACTGTTCCGAAGACAGACGCGTCGCTCACTTCCCGCACTCACCCCCTGATGAAGTGGCAATCGCTGTTTCTGCAGGGCTAATGAACCGCCCTCGCCACCCCTTTGACACGTGCTGCGGTTGCGAACCATGCCTTAGAGCCCTTTCCGCGCACCACCAAGCCTCACCCTCGATTTCCTCCTTCCTTTTGGTTCGCAGGCCATTTATCCACCCACGTCCTATTGTCTATAGGAGTAATCCTCTGGCGCAGTTTGTCTGTCTGCGTTTCGTTCTTTGGATATCTCGTGCTTTGGGTTTGAGTATGTCTCGTATTTTAAGCTCTTAATTTGACGCTCTCTCTTTCTCTTTAATTATCGCCCCGTTTCTTCTAGCGCGTTGTTCTTTCTTCTGTTCTCGTTCCCTTTAGATTTCATTTTAAAGAACGGTGTAATCTTTCTAGACAGAACTCATTCCCCGTTTAATTAATTCACCAAAATATTACACCCGAATACGTAAATTTGGACTTGTGTTTTAAAATACGTAAATGCTACGCTAAATTTTTCTTTCAGTGTAAGAAATGTAATGCCTAGTGTATACATCTTTCAAAACTCTTGAATTTTAAACAGAAAAACAAATTTTTTTAAAAAATTATTAATCATACAGAGAGTTATTAGAAATTCCCCATTTTCATCTTGGTTTGTAACTTTTATTGTAGTGAATACAAATATCCTTGTATAAAATAAAAATAAATGGACAGATTTTATCACTTTATGATATAAGTCTTTATTTGTAAATATATTTATTTTCAAAAATTAACTGTTACTCCGGTGAAGGAAATATAAAAATGGTGTTGCACGTCTATTGAAATAACTCGTATATTTCTTACTATTAAGTTTAGGAGGGCCAAACGTAGAGGCGACGGTGGTCTCTAAACGTTGCCGTTTTCCTTGTCCAACTTCTCCGCAGCGCAGTTGAATCGTCTCTGAGATAAAATGTGCGGACCCCTTATGATATTATCTAGTATTCCTTCTCTTTATAGCCAAATCTTCATGAACAGTTTAGTTATTGTCTTCTCAATTGTAAACACTCTCTTCCTGTAAATGAACTTCCAAAAATTGTATTTTTGTTCATATTTATTTTCATTCATTCTTTTTCTGTTTTTACTTGATTAAGTATCCGATAAAGATATCAAAATTCAAAATTGAAATATACACTGTATGAAATTCTAGATATTGATAAATATTTAATACCAAATAACAGTATAAATATTAATTAACATAGTTTAAATGAATGAGGAAATGTTTACAACTAAGAAAATTTTGATATATATTTTAACTTGTTATTACAAACCTCGCTTAAGAAGAATGACACAAATGAAATGATTAATAATAATTAAATTTTAACTACCGACAGACATAAAACAAAATAAAAAATTAAATACAATTTAAAACTTGTTACATTAACGTGATCCAAAGATTGACGAAGTGATAAAAGTATGAGAGCAATTTATTTCAATTTTCTATTTTTTAGTCAATAGTCTCCACAGCAAAATATGTTTGCACATAGAATATCAATTCTTCTAACTTTTTTAAATAATTCGTCTCATCTTTCACTTAGTCGAGGAGAAACTTTTATTGAACAATTAATGGGAATAAACTGACAAATGAAATTCGGATACGACAATCACCCTCGTGCGATTTTTCGCGCTTGTTTATAGTTTTATTCTCTTATAATTTGTCTTATTCGAGGTGAAACTTCCCATATTTTTATCAATTATCTTCGATAGCCAGCTTCTTCCATCTTTTATTACTCCCCTCGCGTATTCAAACCGCACATCTCATCAAGGACCCTTTCTCTCCTCCATACGCCCCTCGATTCTGCGTCCGTTTAAGACGCCGCGTCGCCGTCGTCGCCGCCGCCGCCGTCGCCGCCTGGCAATGCTAAGCACCTGTCGCCGAAGCGGTAATGAGCGCTTCGCTATAAATACGAGGTTTTAAGCCTCTGCAACACGTAATACGCCTCGGTGAAGAACATTACGAAGGAAGCCTCTTCCACGCGGAACACGTGCCAACGGCTTGTTACATTACGTGCCACCGCCCTCCCCCCACCACTCCTCCCAATCCCATCACCGATGCCAATATACGCGCAGGAATAGAAGTATTTACGTAATCGCTTTGGAAGAGGAAGAGGGTTTTGAGACTATTGTGCTTCAAACAAGTATATTAACTATTCTAATGAAATTAAAATAATAATAGAAATATTGAAGTTACAAACAAATGTTGCGCCAACAATTATTTTAAAAGGTTATTCTCAACGAGACATGAGAATTGTTTTATATTCTTTTTTCACATCTCAGAACAATTCTTTAAAATTAAATAACTCAGATAAATTGTTTTAACAAATTCTTAATTAAATGTTTGAGAGAATGGCAATAAATGAAAAGTATTTAATATAAAGATTTTTAAGTATTTAATATTAAACACCAAATGAAAAACTGTTACTGAGTTTATTAAAATTGGAATAAATTTAGAAAACTGCAGGATGATACAAAAGAGCTGTGAGTAGTAAAATACAAAAACTTAATCAGTTTATTTTTACTGGTTTATCCTCAGTAAAATTAATATCCTTTCAATTTCATGTCCAATTGAATGAATATTTTGTAATACTTTATTGCAGAGGGAAATTGAAGAACACAAGCTTAGATCTGCATACACATTATATCAAGAATATTTTCCAGTAATCTAGGGTAAGTATTTTTAATAATAATGTTTTTCATTCCAGCATTTCTTCCGTTAAGTTTTACGGTATTTAGTTTGAGAGAGGGTTCATGATATCCACCCTCACTCACCTAGTCAGTATTAAATATATTAATGGTAAAGTGTCAACACTGTCCACAAATAGGTTCCTACTTACCAACCATTTGTCCTCGCATATCTTGTGATCACTAATGTTCCCTCTCTGTTCATTGAACCCTAGTTATAGCTATAACTCAGTTTAAGTATATCTCCGAAGTACATGGTAATTTCCATATGGCGGTTGATCATATTTCACCATCTCTGGAAGATCTTGTGATGCACTGATTGATCAGGTTTGGAAGTTAGAGCCAAAGTCAGAGGAAGGAGAGGATTTCTCCAAAGCTTCGGATGGATTAAATCAAACTTCTATTTCTTCGCATTACAGTGAACTAATTTATCTCTTGTTTCATTTCAACATTGATTACGAACACATTTTAGTAATCAATGTACTAAACTATATTATATAAAAACTATGAATACTAATTTTGATTTATCTATAAATAAAACCATCCCACCTGGATGTCGTTTGTTACACCCTGTGGGAGAGAAGTTCTGTATTTACTTGACCTAGGCAAAGAAGAAATCACGCCGCAACCACATTGACCGCCGTGTTAGAATCGGTACTCATGTCTCAGCGGGTTGAACAGACTTGGGTGTTAACCAGTAAAAATTCCGTATTCCGGGGTTAAAATTCGTTCAGCGTGTAGTCACAAAACTCCAATTAATATTAGATTTCTACAAATTACACATTCTGAAACACACACACACAAAAAGCTTGATAGTGATTTTTGTTCTTTCTTGAACTAAAAAAAAATATACATGAATCGATATTTGTGGACAGTTGCGGATTTATGGTGGGGTGGGGGGTTAAGGGGGCTATAGCGCCCCCCTCCTCCAATTGGACCTGAACGTTAATTATTTATTTGATGCATTTCATTTTA
>NNCF01129433.1:37580-55767 GCA_002313205.1 Laupala kohalensis
GGGGGGGGGGGGGGGGGTAGCTAAACGAGAACGATGGCAGTTGCGTGAGCAGAAAGCCCTTTCGTTGGTGGCGAAGGGCATCTCCACAATCACCCTCACACACAAAAACATATTCTCCCCCTTCCACAACTCAGTACCGTGTCCCGGGGTGTGAGGGGCTGTGAAGCGTGTGGAAGAGGGGGCTTTTCCGGAGTGGTGCTGCTAGCTGTAGGAGTTGAGCGGGGGAATCGCCATAAAGTACCGTAATGGTGCAGAATGGTCCAGTGTGGTCACGCTTTGACTCCCGGCCAACATTACCCCTCGTAGGACAGTCGAACCGTTATGTTCGAGACGTGCGGGCTCTTTTATCAAAATGCGCGCGCACGACCATTCTTGTTAGCTTGGTCACGGCATACGAGAGATCTGCAGGAAGTTTATTTTGGAATGAACTTGCGTGGTTTGGCAATCAAACATGTTTCTACAAATCAAAGGAAGATTGACGCTCAAGAGATTTTTTTTTTTCATTTCATAAACGATATACGTTGATTAGTTTTACTTTTAACACTTTAAAAGAAGACGTTTATTTTATGATCTAATGCTTGTTAACTAAGAAGTCCATCACATTTTCTCTGATGTAGACGTAAAATAATCGAACGACGCACTACATCCGTAAAACCGCTTCCGCAACAACCGAATCCATTTCCTTTCAACTTGAGTTTTCAGTCGATATTTTTTAAAGTTTTATTAATTTTTTTTATTTTAAAAATTCATACCTTATGATCCTACATACATCGAAACATAATAGTTTTCAATTTGTTAAGAATTTTTATGTTTCTTGAAATTATTTTTGTTTGTAATGTAAAACACATTCCGATTAGGACATTTTAAAGAAGCGTCATTATCGTACCCGACAATCAGGCATCATAACATTATGCCTAAACAACGTTAACTTGTTTTACTGTTAAGCATTTTGCTGAACGTATTAAATTAAAGACCTATAAAGGTGCTGAATGACAGAAAAGCCGAGAAAACAAGCGTTTGGGTTTCCTTGTTTAATTTAACAGAACAAAGATTCTTACTAGTATTGAGAGCTTAGACTTATCATTCATTGAGGGGTTACATAACAAGAAGCTTAGTTCAATTTTCCTCACGTAACACATATCTTCTTCATAATGAAGTTTCATCGCAATACGCTGTGTTCCTTTTAAATACCTTTTTGGCCTGGCTCGTTTATAAATAATAATACTGTTTTGTAAGATTATGATAAATATTTTCTGGTTCAAAACGACAGTAAATTATATTGTCGGATGAAGAAAAATGTGATATAATTCGCAACAAATACCACGTAATTCAAAGTGGGGTACTCATCGCCAGCTTCCCTATGTTAATCAATACACCTTATTTTAAAATGTCGGAGCGTGTAAGTTAAACTTGAAACAACAACCGGAGATGGAATCCTCGAAACGCAAAGACAGTTCCAAGCGACCCACCCAATTTGCTCCGTAGCCGAGCGTGGTAGCGACGGGTGGCACTGCGGGTGGCGGAGGTACGAAGCACCGCAGTCATTTGCAAACCTCGCGCGGACTGACGTCCCAGGAAATTAGGTGCGCATTAAAGAACGAACGAGCTCCCTTGCTTGCTCGGCTGTAAGAGCGATGGGACGGGTCGGTGGGCGAGTGGAGGAAAGTACGCGAGCGAGAGAACTCACCGAGCGTCGAATCGTGCCCCGGGGACGTTTATGCCTCGCGTTAAAAGTTAAAATTGGCAAGGTAATTGCTCCTAGGGGCGCCGAGCACGCTGTTACATTAAACGCAAACACACTCGCGAAACGGACGAGAAGTTGGGCGCGGACTGCTGTCAGTGCTACCAACCCTGACAGTGGCACCGCGAGGTCTTTCGCGATGCTTCTAAACCTTTATTCATAAAGATTCTTTTCGACCACGAAATCATATCTTCTTTTCAGATTTGCTATCATCCTCTTCTTCAGAATGTTTAACGTTTCAATCTTCTATCTCCTAACAACGAAATAAACACTTTTCTCCCACATTTTCCCCCATTTTATTATTCCCAGTCACTCATACCTCTCCTTTCTTCTTGTTCTTCTTCTTCTTCGTCTTCTTCTCCTTCTTCTTCGTGTTCTTCCTTTTGATGGCGGTGTTGCCAAATTCATGTCTATACAATTCTTCTCAGAGATACAATTTCAACATTTGTGTAAGATCAAAAGAAGTCATGAAATTGAACTCACGTAAATGATGAGTGAATGATCATAATGGTTCATACACACACCCAACAATTTTGTACGAGTTGTCTGTTTTTTTAACACCAACAGAGTAATAACTCTTCTGCTCTCACGTAATTCTTCTTGCCTTCATTGTCACCGTTTTCTTCATTCATACTTCTCATTTTATGAAGGCACTGCCAGAAGTGTTGTTCTTCTCCATCTCCTCGAATGCCTTGTGGAGTGAAATTAGTTGCAGTTCGAATATTTTTCTTACGCAAATAAATAAGCTTCGGAATTATCTATTGGAGCTATGACATTGGGAGTGACAGCGTAAACTCAGAGAAGAAGAATTAAGATATAATATAATAATTTCTATAATTGTTGCTAAACGTTTGGTGAAATTCTTTTTCATTATGAGTATAAATCTATACTCACTAACCAACTTATTTGTACGAATAAAATAAACAATTCGAAAGCTTATAATGCATAAGAAATACATTAAAATGAATATATAAATACTTTTTATAAATATGATATATTACAGTAATAATTCTCAATAATGCTCTGATTCGAATAACATATTATGCAGCAATGAAGTAATGATGTCTTTAAAGCTTTCCAATTACATTAATCGCCTCAAATCAAAGTGAAAAAATACTCAGAATTATGGGTGGTATCTCAGCAGGATTTCAATATGTTCTAAGGGGACCTTGACGTTGCCGAGCCCTAAAACCCCAAGAAAAAAAATCAGTATGTTCTTAGTATCCTTTAATTGCATCTAAATACCGTAATATTTTCATAAGTAAGGAACTATATGGAGAGAAATTTCACTTGACGTCCTCTTTAGTAGATAATATTTATCTGAAGCAGACAGCTTCTCACACTCCTATTAAATTATATATACCAAAAACTTACGAAAACTGACGCACGTAATAACGTTGTGAACAGACGATTTTTATTCGAAATTCTCCATGAAATCGGGTAATAATATATGTAACGTTCTCCCCCATACTTTTCTCACTTGTAGAAATTTTCTCATGTACATACCAACCTCCACTACGGTTCATACTATCTTATCATGATCAGAAGTCCCAAAAAATTAGAATCTATGCGACGAACGCAGAAAAATAACATCAACGAGTCAGACATGAAGCGCTCACGAAGCACTAAAACTAATTGTAGGTTTGAATACTTTGTGAAAAACATAACGAGGTGATTCTAAGTAGTATTATATCTCTGTGAAGTGGTGCAGAAAATAAACAGTAAATTAAGGAGATTCAGAATAAAATAACGCTATTTTTCTCGCAAGATACGTTTTGGTTGAAGAAACTTATCTTTTTCTGCTATTTTGGACTGTAAACAAGCAAAATGTAAGAAGATTTTGATGATTTGCTGCTTTTCTATACAGAGCTACCCAATATTTTTGACTCCATTCTCCATAAACACGCCCTCGAGTTAAATTTCTAAAAGCCAACACTTCTCAATAACGAACAAACTTTATGGTACCATGATTAGATGTTATAGAGAAGTTTCACTATAGTTTAATATGTTGAAAAACACAAAATAATACTTCATAATGAGAAATTCTTCTTAGTCTAAAGATTTTTTTTTCAGAAAAGGTAATTACTTCGATTCTCAATTACGTCGAACAGTTCAAATTGTTTTCTTTTCTATTTCTAGTGCTTTCAGTTTCAGATTTTTTTTCTATTTCAAGTCCCACAATTCAAATTTTAATTTAACAATAGTATTTCGCGTTTGTTATTTAATTTTGTTGACCATTGTCATAAATGGAACATTGATATTTCCCTGCAACTGATAAATGATTTCCTTATGTTCCATCACGCCTCGATCTGAATCGTTTTTACAGAATGTTTCAACCACGACCAAGTTCTTTAGGAAACATCTAAAATACCATGACCGACCCCTATCTACAGATCGCATATCCTCTGACAAGTTCTCAGAATCAAGCGTATTGGGGAGAAAGGAGTGTGGGTGAGCAAGGGATATTATATTCCAACATCTGAGATAAAAAGTGTTCTAAGAACACAGTTCACAGTAGCAAATACTTGATAAGAGGTAATATGAGTGAAGAATAACGTGAGATACCAGAAAGGTTCTTTTCCATGAAATAACAATTCACGAACATTTTTCGATAGTTTTATAGATTACTAGCTGACCCGACACACATTGTCCCGTCCAAATTTCAATAAATTTGTTTGTGATAGTTTTGTGAATTTGTGAAAAGCAATTTTAAATGTTTAAACAGAGTACAAATGAGGAAAGGAATATTTCTGAGAGATCATTGTATCTTTCAACGATTGTAACCAATTGATTCCCTTTGTTGATATGTTATTTTATAACCTTTTGCTACTAACCGTATTTCGTAGGTAAATCTGTAAATTTGTTTGAGATAAAACGACGAAACTTAATTCATTTCATGAAATGAATGCAATGAACTGACAATATAATCAAAATTGAATCAATTCAATTGAAAAAAAAATGAATCAACAGAATATGTCGTTTCTATCG
The DNA here is from genome assembly GCA_002313205.1 of Laupala kohalensis. NCBI lineage: Eukaryota > Metazoa > Arthropoda > Insecta > Orthoptera > Trigonidiidae > Laupala > Laupala kohalensis. The sequence goes on from NNCF01129433.1 coordinate 42,310, forward strand.
TCAGTTATACGAGAGCGCATACAAAAATTATGATTTTAGCAGTTTGTCCGAATTTACCGACTTTCCTTTGTAATTGTCCAGATTTTTTTCCTGAAAACGTTTTCAGGACCATAACAAACAAAACAAACAAAAAAGAATAACACATATCCATCGTTCGAATCGTGAGTTTTGGTTTTGAGTTCATACACAAATCCCATAGAATAAAGCACTTTGTTTTTCCCGAATTTTTCAATTTTCCGGATAACTTTTCCAATTTTTCTCTCCCTAAAATCCTTATTCTGACTATTACACACATTTTTTTTTAATTGGCCAAATCGGTCCAGCCGTTCTCAAGTGATGCGCTTACCAATAAAGCATTTAATTTTTATTTACATAGATTACATACATTAGAGATTCTACCCAACATACTACATGGATAATATCTAAAACGCTCGAAAGTGCAGATCCAATCATCATTAGAACATTTTGCTTATTTTGCAAAAGTGGTTCAAACCAAGTACATCAATTTTGATACTCACAGGATATGGAGATGTAAATGCATACTTTCAGAGAAAACGAGACAAATTCAAGGACATTCATATACAGAAAAAGAGATGACAGTGTAGAATACTTATAGAGGAATGATCATCATTAGAAGGAGAAAGCAGAAAAATTTGGGAAAAATATCTACAAAATAAATTTATGAAAATTAATAGAAACAAGAAGTAAATGCGAAATATTAGCAAAAAAATTATGTGTACTTACATAGTGATACAACAACAATAACAGTAACATTCAAGACAAAAAGAAACATCATCAAACTCCCTGTATTTTCTGCGCTTTGGACAGGTATTAAAAAGGGGAAATAAAAGAACACTTTGGAAATATTATATTTAAAAGTGACATCCATTTTCAATTTTAATAGCTCTGTTTTATTGGATGAACATTCTTATGAATTCTAAAAATTGCGTAAATTATTGGAAGAAAAAGATTATCTTTGCGTTGTCTTTAATTACACGACATATAGATTAAACTGATTTTATATCTACATTATCATAAACACTATTATAAACAGATTCTCAATGGTATATACTTGTTAAATAATGATAAAATTTAATGCCATTATGTTGATATTGCTCTTATTTTCTCTTTTGCCAGTATAGTCGTTTACTTGCCACCGTTATAGTTTTTGTTAGACATTATCGCCATTCAGACCAGAAATTCTTCCCATAACCAGCATCTGGTGTCTCAAAGAGACCGTCGCCCAACACTCGTAGCTGTCGGCGTTTCGCTACACTATTCCACCGACACATTACACTAAACTGACACTATTCCACGGACACATTACACTGTCTCGCTATGTCTTCCTTCAACCAATCAAATAGAGAGCTGCACCGTCGTTAACCACATTAACTCAAAAGCAGATAAATAAACTTTCCTCATTAACGACTTTTGTGGAATAACGTTACCATTTACACGACGGAGGTTTACCAGTATGTGGTTCTCATTTCCACTCATAAACGTAACCGTTACATAGAATACCAAAGATAAGAATACAAATGGTGGCGCAGGTATCTAAAAAGTCGTTATTCTGAAAAGTAAAAAACATGTAGAAGTTCAAAATAAAGGAGAACTAGAACTCGTGCACTCCCGTTAACAGATACGGAAGAGAACTGGAAAGACAATCGTGCCCAAGTTTTGGGTCGCGGGTAACTTGTCTGGGATAATTTGTTCGAGGATAATTCCCCTCCAGAGAGAAGTTCGAGCATTAATTCTACTGAAATCACAAGTTACGATGGCTAGTCTCGCTCGCAGCGGTGTCCGGGTTCGATGCTCCGTCAGCGGTGCGGAGATGGCGGGAAGCCATAACAGCTCTCTCTCCCTCTAATAATTCGATATCAACTTTCCCATCCCACAACGAATCTTCCCCACCAACGGCCCCGATCTCTCTCCCCGTTTTATTCCCCACGCTCGCGGTAACCCCCACGCACCGCTCGACGTGCATAGAGTGTACGATCAAAATGGCGGAGCCGCCATATTTATATTATCAAGCCGTTGCAATCCGCTGGGGATGCGTACGGGTATCTGGATAAAAACCCGAGTATTGAAAATTGCGAAAATGGTGGTGACATGTATGTGCACGGCTCACGGAAAGAACAACAAAAAACAAAGCGGGGTTTTGCTTGTTCTCTGTGGCATAGGAGAACGGAGAGTGCATAGTGAATGAGCAAGAGATCTGTTAAAAGTTACAAAATAAACATGTTGGTTGATATTGCTAGTTAGAACGAATGGAATATAACTTACTTCAATATTTGTAAGCAATGTGCTAGATGATAGTTCAATAAATCATTCTTGTGAACGACTATTTAATGTACACTTAAAACTAGATAGCTTTTGAAGCGCAACAAGGTTGAGTAATTACTATTTACATATACGAATATTTATTACTCAGTATAACACAAATAAGTAGTTTATAAAACAAGGCCAGAAAACTTGCATTTAGCACATATTTACAAGTTATTTTTAACTCGTGTATAATCCGTGAGTGTTTATAACCATCTGCATTATGGTATACTTTATGTCAAGACAAAGTTTCAATTATCACGTGTTTCAATTTTTTCTCAATATATTTTATTTTATAAAACATATTTATTCAAATAGTATGTGTAAAATGTCACTTCTAAGGTCAATCAATTCAGAGAAAAAGAAATTTAACTTAAATAATTTCCTGAATCTGTCTATTCTACAATTAACACTTTGTAACGTAACCAAACTAATCTTCCCTTGCGTAATCCGGTTTCGGAACGTAAATTGCATCGCTTTATCTGTCTCGTGAAAACTCGAAACTTAAGTAGAACGACGGCGGTGGCAAAGAAGACGCGGTAATAAAAGAAGTCCACACTTTTGCTCGCGGCTATAGAAAGTTTTCTAATGAGACTCCAATAAAACTTCACTACAGTCTTTTTTATTTTTCCTACTTGAAAATTTCGAACTGCGCAACCTCCAACACTGAAGAGCCTATTCAAAAAAACGCATTTGGCTCTCTGCGGACTCTTAGTACAAAGAGTACGTAATTCACGCACGGCGCCCAGTCCACGGAATTCGTAACTCCTATTCATACGATAGCAGTGGTTGAATATGTATGAAATTTCCCTTTTAGAAGAGAAACAACCTGCCACGTGAATTGACTGCTCTCTTTTCATGGAAAACTCACCAATAGACGGTTTGTGCTTTTGTCAGGGAATATTCAACTCGAAGAATTACTATTATTGAACACAGATACAGGAGAATGAAAGTCATAAAATATGACTTCGGTTTTTTAGGATGTTTACATTATATCATGAATAATAAATAATGTTTATTCATTTATTAAATATTAATGATTTTGACTTTATTTTCGTTTTATCAAAATTCAGTTTTATAAACAAGTAATAAAAATTACTTTTAAATTTCAAATATGAAGTAGCCATGTTCCAGACCAAGACTTGAGATTAATTTGAAGTTTGCTAATTAGATTGACTATCAATAATTAGATTGGAAAACTCGAGAAATCGATGAAGCTAATCTAAATTACACATGACATATTTTAAAATCACGTGGAATAGATGTTTATTTGCTTTCTATTAGATTGTATAGAGTTTATAAGACAGTTATGGAAATTCATTATATCAAATTGATTATTAGCAGCTTGCACATTTTACATAAACATTCAACAACAGACAATTTCTAGGTATTAAAAGTGTAATAATGCATATCGGAGTATCATGAATAGGGAAAGGATACATTATTTACTCACAAAGAAGGTATTGAAACCTCCCTGAAAATCCCCCAACTGAGTTTTAATTTATTCCACTTTATGTGTATCAATCTGCAGAATGTGAGTCAGTGTGTAGGAATAGATGTCATGAAATTATTTTGAAAACTGGTATTCCAATCTAACAAAAACAATTCGATGGTAAAAGAGTCATTTTCATACGTTGACTAATTTTACCAAATTAACTTTTTTTGCGAACAACTATTTCATACAATTACTATTTTTTATATAATTACTTAATATTACACATTTTTAATATAAAAATAATAACGTAATAATTATTTGCTAAATATGAACTCAATTACAGTTCATAACATACTGAAACCAAAATATTTTATAATGATCAAGAACTTTACCGAGCAGAAAAATTGTACTAATTTCTTTACTTAAGTACTCATAGGAAATACAATTTTACGTGATCATTTACTCTAGCGTGAATATTATGCCACGAACTTATATGTTCTGAGCGAAGAGTTTTTATTACTGAATACTAATACGAAGAGGAAATTCAAAAGAAAAAAAATTATTAAAGCTTTACATATTTTCATTTCTTACATATTTTATCCAAACATTGAAAAAAAATCATGTTTGTTACATTAAATGGATCTCATAATTGTATTCTTCCTCGAGTTCAATCATCTCCATTCTTTTCGAAAATTTCCTTCGCATATTCTGCGGCGTACGAAGAAAATTCCGATAATCCACAACGGAGACCTTACCTTTCATCGTTTGCTCTTCCGACTCTTCGACCTCCCACGCCCACCTACAACACCTCATCCTCATTCTCCCCCTCTCATTCTTGCTCCATCGTCTCTCTTTCTCCCTCTCTCAATACCCACCCTCCTACCTCCTTTTCAAACCTACCCTTGTGGCTCTTTGTGCACAGCCAGGGGCTTACGACGTGGGAAGGAGACTGGACGACTTTTATGGCATTTTGCTGACGCAACACCGGATGGTCGATCGACGTGACATCTGGTGGCACACGACGTAGCCTCTCGGTTCAAGCAGTTCCAGATTGTCTTGAAAGGGTGGCGTTTTTATTGTTGTTGACATCGCTTTCATTTTTGTAAGAGATGAAAAAGGAGTCTCGTGTAGTGACAACATTCTCAAAGATAATTATTTGGTCGAAAAGTTTATTTTTAAGTAAATAAAAGAATATAAGGATAACACATTGCATTTATGTATCAATCAGGTCATATAGATGTGATTATCAACTTGAATGATAATATATTAAGGGAATATTGATAAAAAATTTAATTAGTTATGACTTCTAATAAATTTTCTAAAAACATATGGTAACAATAATTCTTTTAATAAAATATGCATTCTGTCTGCATGCTGAAGCATTGTAAAATAAAATAATTATATCAAGAACTCTCTTTACTCCATGATGCTTTCGACTTAACAATTTGTTTTTTACATTCTAGTTTCCATGTTACAGAACTTAACAAACATTTAGCCGGTATCATATTTTCCCTTTTGGAGATCATTGTATCCACCTATTGGATTACGAGAATTGCGTAGTTCACCGTATTTACTTCGTTGTATTATTCAAGTGTTGAAATACACAATGATACGAATCAATTAAAAACAATACTTATTTCTTAAATAATGCTTATCCTCTCTGGTTACTTGCATACGGATGAGAAAAAGGTAAAATTGTTCAACACAGGATCATGGTAAATGGGTCATAATACTTATCATAAAAGAGAACTACTCTATTTTGAACTCACAATGCGGTGACGATCCTCAATGACCGAACAGACGCTTCGAATGCACAGAGAACGAATTTACAAAATAATTTCTTGACAATAAAATTTTACAAAAATCTTGAAGGGATTTAATTTTTTTATATTTTGGAAACATTCGAAAAGTTTCACAATGTAGGCGTGCGAATTTCATTACAAAAAAAACCGCAAATTGCTTGTATGCACGGAAAACTTTTGATTGAGAATTAAAACCCACGAGACTGGATTTTTTATTTATTTCAACGAACTGAATATTTTTGGAATACAATGTTAATCCATTTCTTAATAGCAAACAAGCTGTATCTTATTCCAAAAAGACCGATTTCGCAAATCAATTTCTTGACCCAAAAATTTTCCAAAGTACTCGGACAGCATTAATTTGGAAAATAATTGAAATATTTGATGTGTCACTTTGGATGTAAGGAATTGATTGCAAAAATCTCAATTCGCCAGTGCGTATAGAAAACATTTGGTTGAGCGTTTATTACAGTGAACTTTTTAACAAAATTCAATAGTAGTCAATTTCCCAATAAATGTTCCGAATGCAAAGAGACCGACTTTGTAAAACAATTTCTTGTTCCCAATTTTTTTTAAAATGCCTGAATGGGATTATTTTCTTTCAATGTTTTAAAAAATTTAAAAAGTTTTTCGTGTTAATTTGGATGCAAGGATTTTATTACAATAAAGAGGAAATGGCTTGTAAGTATAGGAAACGTTTCCTTGAACATTTAAGCCCTTGGAAAGGGGTATTATTGATTTATTTCAGAGAACTGGATTTTTTAACGAAATTAAATACTAATCTATTTTTCAATAGTCGACGAGATCTTTCCAATGCAAAAATGACTTTGTAAAATCATTTTTTGACCCAAAATACCCGGAAGGGATGATTTTTTATAAATGTTGAATTGACGGATGTGTGTGAATAGATGTAAGGAATCGATTGCAGAAAAACGCAAATTTGTGCCATACATAGAAATGACTTTATTGAATTCTATTTAATAGTGAATTTTCTTTGCTTCGTGGAAGGATTTTGCAGAGTCTCATGCGAAGCTGCATGTGAAGAAAAATGTGTTTGATAAATCGTCCACTTCAGAGTTTGACCTTTGCACTATAGTACGTATGTGTGTGCATTGCATTTTTTTCGCGTTCAATACTTAGTTGTCCCATGCTAATCGGGAGATCAAAATCTAAACAAAAAGGGAGGTATGTTCTAAAAGAAACTTATGACATCGATCCAAGGATTGTAGTAACAATGTACACGTCACTATTCGTACCTGCAGTAGCATATGGAGCTGAAATATGGGTTGAGGATTTAGCTTCTCTTAATAATCTTCAAAATAAATATAAAAAAGTATTCTTGGCATACTTCCGAGTACAGATAACCGTGGTATTCTTTGGGAATTCGGTATTATACCGCTCAAAGTAAAAATTAAGATGAGGGCCATTAAATATTTGATTTCAATAAAAAATGGGGAAAGGAACAGCAATACATCCGAATGTCATGAGTTAACGTGTAACGATGGGTGGGATCGAAAAATTAGAACAATAATCGAAACTGTCGCTCTAGGACATTTGTGGCAGACAGTTACAGGTTACTGGCTACCAGTTACCGTCGAGATATTTCTTCTTTTACTTAACACGCTGATAGTATAAAATTTTTATTTAATACGCTTATTAATTTTCTTTTCTCGCTTCTGAAATTAGTTACCCGAAAAATAATCGAAATCGTTTAATATTTCTTTTTAGCTTTTTTTCGGTCCATTGAGAGTGAATACTAGGATATAGGATGCACAGCCCACGACACATTTTAGGGCTTCTGAAACGCGCATAGGTCCTAATCCCCATCATTAATATTGTATACTCTTATGTTAATTAAAGCCCTTTGGAAATTGAAATTGGGAGATACAATAACTACTTATCTCGCAAATTTAGAATCGGTGGTTATTATAGAGCGAAGACAAATTATATAATGTTCACTTCAATTTCAGTTTCCTCTTACGTGTTTCAATTTGTATACATAGTATAATACCCAGTGAACTGTTTATTGTCAACCGTTACACCCTTCTTAGCACAATATGCTCCAATGTGAAACTTTTCCCTCGCGACGAGTGCAGCGTGGTCTCTCGTTCCCTTTGGACCATGTCACCAGCTGTCGCGCCTGTCGGAGGTGGCCGGTGCCGCACCGGAAGTGACGATGCGGCGACGTCCTGCGGCGCCTGGCCCCTTCCGGTCGGCAATGCGACAGAGAGACGGAAGGGAAGCTGGAGAGCGGCTGGCACGCAAAAGCCTCTGTCGCGCGACGACATCTAAAAGGGAAATGGGCTTCGAAGCAGGCAACTGGTGCACCGGCATGTTAAGGCAAAGGAGCAGAAGAATGAATGATACGCGAAGGGTTTGGTGGACATTGAAGATGAAACCTAACGACATAAACGATGTCCGATTAAAACTCCGGAACAGAATACGTTTTAAAAGGATACAAGAGTTTGAATCATGCATCGCATTATTTAGTCAAAGTAACGTGGTCGAAGAGATGTGACAAATGGGTTTACGTCACATAATAGAGATGACGCATATGAACCACCATGATTAATTACGTTACAATTTAAAAAGTGACATCTGAAGTGAAGTGATCTGAAAAGATCGATCTGATGGGGTTTTGTGTTTTTCCGAATTGTTTTTCACATACACGCCAGTAATGTACTACATAAAATTTAGTAATAGTTCACAAGTGTATACAAACAAGACAGCAGCTACCTCACAATCTAGAACTGCACAGCCATCACATCACCAGCACCTTTCTCTGATAAACAATAATCCAGAACGATTAAAGAAGACGCAATGAAAAAACAGCTTATTTTTGAGGTAAAAATATATGATTAGATGTTTAAAAATGCTTCAAAGTCAGGTTATCCTTTCATTTCTTAGTTTAAGAATGCATTGAAATTGCTATATAAGATGCACAACATTCAATAATGTAATAGGAATTCATTCTGACACCATAGGACAATTTCTATTCAATAACAAAAAATAGGATATTTCATTTTTTATCCTGAGTCCGGTAATGTTGACACTTTATACCCCTTCAGACGTTAGAGTGTTTTTGTATTTCTCGTTTTGCTTCTTTCCATACAAAACAAACAAAAATGGTTAGTTTTTTAAAACAATATATAGTCTGTTTTTCAAAATGTTTTCTTTTTGCCTTGTCGTGCCCGTGCATCGCAGAGTTCGACAAATTAAATGCGTCCGTAAATTTCACACAAAAAATATGATTATCGGTTTAATCCTTTGATTTCAGACAGAATGTGTACACGATATCTTGCGAGTACTCCTACACATACGTACCATTGGAATTGTAAATATAATTTGTGAATTAGTTTGTTACACAGAGTTTCAACATCAAGCAACTCTATAGTGGACAAATACTAATAGAGTTTCCTTTCAATTAGTTAAGTTGATAGGAATTCTTAATTTCTTCACTTCGTGTCATCTCGCAACAGAGAAGCGTATATTTCCACGTAGTTGTATTGAATCTGTGGTTTATTTTGTGAGTGTTCTGCTAGGATATTTTTCTATCCACTTTCTTTGAGTTTTCCGTTAAATGAAAACTGTTGTCCTTTTATTTTGATTTTTACTTCACCATTAATGTAAAAAGCCTAATTTTAGTGTGTGTACATTTTTATTGTGTTTATTACATTAATCAAATACAAAAATAAATATAGTAACCAAACAAGATCACTGAAATACTAAAGTGTATCCCTATACCAGAGGTACGATCCATGATGAAATTACTGTGGAACATATGCTACCTACTCCTCCAGTTTCTCTCCAATTTATCCCCAAACTTTTTCCACTCCTAAATGTATCATATGAAGTATCAAGAATACAATTACGAAACAAAATATTTTTTTTATTAACATTGAGAAATGGGGACTCAAAATGGTCTAAGGAAATATTTCAAACTTTTCTGCCTTCTTCATAAGCATCTGCGAGTATTTGGTAGGTGCAACATAACTTATAACATGAAGAGGGTTGTTATAATAGTATACCGATTTTTCATAGAATAGAAACGGGAGTCGGATTTCATGTTAACTAGTGGCTTGGTTAACAACTAAGAGATTGTTACAATATGTGGAATGAACTGATAAAAGATAGCATACGTGTAAGAGCGATAAATCAACCTAGTGAAGAAGTAATGAAAGAACATTACATCTAGTACGTATGTGTTTGGCAAAAACGGTGCCCCGAGCTGAGTCTGGCATTACTTCCACTTACTTGTGCAAGGCTCCTTCCTTTCTCTTTCCTGATCTTCCTTGGTCACCTCTTGTTCTTTTCGATCCCGACGCTAGTAAATTGCGAGGGCTACGGTATCTTTCATTTTCCTCATTGTAATGTTGTGAATTTGTATGTTTTGATATATTGTAATTCAGGAGGGTTTTTAGTGGGTATGGTTAGGTCATTCAGCGAGTCCCACACGTGGGGAGAGTCGTGTTGGCTCTCCTTAGTGTGTAACTGCATTTTCCCTACCTGTACAGAATTTTAGGGCTCTAATGACATCCATGTCGACGAGCCGTAAAGTCCCACAATAAAATAGTTTCTAAAGATATTGAACTGAAGCGTATTGGATGAAATTTAACCTATTTTAACAATAAAGATGTATTTAATTCTATTTTCCTTAAATTATTCAATAAACATTATTTACTTTATATCTACAAAAATTATAATAAAATTTAAATGAAACAGAGTCCAGTAATGCCTCTCTACATACAAAGTTACGAGAACCTGCAATCTAACTGAGCTAAGAAATCATAAGACACCCGACCATGCGTTAAATCGTGAGAACTCTTACGGTTACGGAACTGAACGACATTTATGCTATTTCAAGAGGGAACTAGAAGGAAGATTTAATTTGTGTAAATAATTCATAATTTATGTGTTTATTTTTTTAAAATAATTCTTAAATTTGTATTTATTTTTAGGTTATAAAATTTCACATTTAAGTAACTTCATTATTTTTGTGTATAAAACATTTTCTGTTGTATGATATATTTCTTGTGTTAATATTGGGTAAGATCTTTATAATTCAACATGTGCACGTGTATGTATGTTTGAGTTTCCCTTTCATCAAAACAATCCTGTTTTAATTTTGTTCCATCCAAGCACACGGCATATATTACCTAAAGCTCTCAGGGAATTCATCTGGAAAACATTTCAGTATGAATTTAAAGTCTCAAAGATAAATTAAGGCAAGTAGAGGGAGAGGGTGGAGGGAGGGGGTGCATGACAAATGCTGGGGTAGTAACGGGAGGAAGAGACCCAGCTGCCGCATTTCCGTCACGCACCAGACAACGTGACACGACAGTTGCCCACTTGCTTTCCTCGTCGGGTGCTTCGTCTCAAGCGAGAGCTTGGACTTTCGACCCCGACGCTGCGCCACTTGGGTTTGGTCGACTCTGCACGTTTTTTTTTCTTTTGCTTTCACATCTAGAAAATTTAACTCAGAAACACGGAGAATTGAATGTAACTAACATTCTGTACAAAATGTTTTATTGACCTGCATAATTTGGCAGATATACCTTTCTTCGTCTGCTAGTTGTAAGTTGCAGTTTCACTTCGTTTCACGTTTAGCATTAACAACGTAAACAGCACATCAGAAAAGTCATGAATATTATAAGATACACACAATGTAGCATTACATAACTCACCTACAATTCTTTACAAAATTTGCTTATACCAGCAAGGTTAGACGCGCCAGTGCTTTCAGGACTCGTGTAATCAAGTAACGTCTTCTACAAATAAATGAGGTAAGTAGCCTATTCCCTTGATGTAATTTTTAAATACTATTATCTCGGAAAGATTGAAACAATAGAAATTCATCAACACATTAATTAATTCTCTAAATTACGAAACCTCATTTGTATGATTTCCAGCATCCGGTTACTCAGAAAAGAAATACAACTTTTGCGGGACATTTGTAGATTAATGCATAAGATGGTGATTATGATTACGGAATGTGGATATTGATTTATCAATGGGGAGAAAAATCTATTTGAAATGGGAACTGGAATTTGAGACAATATTAATTTCGTATAAGGAGATTTGGCAAGAATATTTGTCATTTCACTCAGATTTTAAAGAGGTGTATATGGGTAAAATATGATTTTTCAAATTTTCGGTGTATTCCACGAAGTCATTAAAGTATTACATTTGCATTTGTTTTGTGAAATGTGTCAATTAAAAGACTTAAATCTAATATTTGGATTTTGTGATATTTCACTTTTACACTGATAGGAAATGTTTTCAGATTTTAATGGTCCAGGTTAACGATACCTTACCTATTACAATTCCCTGCTTATTCCTTACACACTACCACTACCCATTATATATCTTCCAACTAATATGTTTTGCAAATTCCTCCGACCATTCCTACTATTAAGAAAGACATTGAGTATTATTTTATGTTTACTTAGGATTATATTGATGTACATTTTTCAATATTTTAATTTACCTACTTTAACGCAAAATAGGGATCCATTGAATCATAATATGGACTCGATTAAAGAGGAAACCAAATTACATTTAATTCACTCCCTTACCATTCTAACCTGCGAGCTTCATTGGAAAGTTTTGAGATGTTAGAGACAATGCAACTTACAATTAATTTTCTTTAAATACTATAAAAATATAAACTAACAGATCTTCATATCTTAATTTTCTCTTCCAAAAGTAACTCGATTTACACCTCAATTGCTTGGCCGGAACTTCATATAATAAAAATGAAATTTTACATTCCAGAGTGCAACAAATAATATTTTATGAGTAAATCCTGTGTCACTCAAATGTGCTGAAATTCGTATTTGTAATAAAAAGAATTCTTCCTTTTTACATTTACATTACCTCCAAGTTGGTGTAATCTTTAGAATTATTGAATTGACCATTTGAAACATTTCAATCAAGCCTCATAAAATCTCGAACACTAGCTTCCGGTTCACCATCGAAGCGGTTAGCAGGTTTTGGAGTGCCAGGTCTTAAATATGTATGTGGGGTTGATGCAGTGACGAAGGCCAGTAGTGAGCTCAGCGCACACTGGCGGCGGCCGTCAGAATTAAAGCGACTGGTCGTGCCCCGAATAAAGTGATGCATTGAAGACGTGGAGGATGCTCCATCTCGCTGACAGACCAGAAAGACGGGAATATTATAAGAGCCAAGAGAAGAAAGGTTCAAACTGTATGGAACATGACCTGATGAATGAAGGACTAATAGAAACAATAGAAAATTATGATGATGTCTCTAACTACGTAATAAGACTTTGCGTGATACGAGACATATGCAAAGTGCGAAATGAAAATGGCAAAAGATCACTCGCACCTGAACGGGTAAAGATTTGGTTGTGACGGGAGCTTCCAGTAAATGGAGTCAGCAAAGCGATGTAAAAATCGTGGAAAAGACAACATGAGAGAAACCAGATCACATAATGGCATATTAAAGATGTGGGTACGATGTATCGATTTGTTTATACCAATTGATATGGTGAAATAAAGTTAATTATTTAGTTAATCGTAAGACGATAAATTATCCACGAAAGCATTTGTTAATGTGAAGTTCGTAAATATTGAAGAATAGGACCAATCCATAAAATATTGGAATATACTGTGTTGTTATGAATTTTAGGATATCATTGAATTGTGGTTGTACTCCTTCGATAGTACAGTTGATGGCACCATTTAACAGTTTACCTGGAGTTTTTTTTTGTTTTTTTTTTGTGGGGCTTTACGGCTCATGTCGACATCAAAGGTAATTGGAGCCCGAAAAACTTGTACAGGTAGGGAAAATGCAGTTACGCGCTATGGAGAGCCAACACGACTCTCCCCGCGTGTGGGACTCGCCGAATTACTCGACCATACCCACTAGAAACCCTCC
>NNCF01129433.1:64037-95581 GCA_002313205.1 Laupala kohalensis
AGTTTTAGAGCACAATAAATTGCTTGTTTTAATGCTTCCATTTTTAGAAACGACATAAATGACACAACCATACGCCTTAGGACCGCCATCAGTATAACAGTGCAAGGAGAAGTTGGTTGAACAACCAGATGGAATAATACAACGAGGAAATTTCACAACGGGAATGAATTTTAAGTCTTCCGACAATTCTTCCCATTCTTTCTCAAGTCCTTCTTCGATAGGAACATCCCACGATAACTTTGCCTTCCACAGATTTTGAATGAACAATTTAAACCTTATCGTTACTGGGCTTAAAAGACCATTTGGATCGAAAATCATGCCGATAATACTCAAAATGTTTCTTTTTGTACCCACAGAAGGGACTTGTAAAGGTTCGAGTTTGCCACACACGCTCAATGTGTCATCTGTAGGATTCCACTTTAAACCAAGGGTTTTTAAGTGGCCTTCGGCTTTTAAAATCAACGGTGATTGCGCTAAGGTTTCTTTTGAAAAATATGACAGGAATTCTGAGCTGTTACTGGCTCATTTAGTTAGAGGAAATTTACCTTGTGCTAAAATGTCTTTTATTTGTTGGACTATCCCTACCTGATAGTCCAACTGATTTAACATCATGACTTCCGCTTAGTAAATCATCTAAGTAGAAATTCCTTTTTACACTATCGCTAGCTCTAGGATATTCCGCCTTGCTTTCCTCTGCTAATTCCCATAAGCATCTTACCGAATTAAAGGAACTGTTTTTAAAGCCATACGTCAAGGTATTGAGAGATAGAATTTGGATTCTTCTTCCTGGGTCGTCCCGCCATAAAATCAATTGAAACATTTTGTCAGATGGTTTTATTTTAACCTGTCTGTACATTTTTTGAACGTCAGCACTGAAGGCTACTATATGTACTCTGAATTCTAACAATATATCCATTAAGTTTCGTTGAATTCGCGGACCTCCCATCAAAGGATCATTTATTGCATATCCCGTTGAACTGGGGTCAGAGACATCAAAAACTACTCTCAGTGGTGTCGTAGAAGAATTTTCATTTCTCACTGCGAAATGAGGGATAAAATAATGATATATCTTCAAGGCGGGAACGTCAATTCTGACGAACTGCGCAAGCGCGGGCGGCATTTGTAAGCAAAAGGCGCCTGCCCAGTCCAGGTGAACCTGATATGGTACCTGTAGGTTCATTTCGAAACACTTATGATTTTTAAACACTATACTCAGAATAATCTATATTTCGATAATAATTTGTACATATAAAATAAATCTTTTGTGTTAAATTGCAAACATGTTGATATTCTGTTAGTATTATAACTCGTAGCTAACTTTATATCTTATTTTGGAATATTTACTAAATTTTTTCAGTCCTTCTTTGACTTAGCGCCTTTGATCGGAGATGGTCCCTTGGTTGCTTCCGGAGAGTAAATTAGTTTATTGTCCTCCACGTGATCATACGCAGTTTGTACTGTTTTTTTTACAATAAATTTATTATTTAAATATAGGCATATTAAATTAAAGTCATATAAAACAAGTTTTTTTAATTATTATATACGGGCAATTGCGTGAATACTCTTACAGTATAAATTCTGGAAAATTAATTTATTATATTTGTGATATTTTTTGACAATATACATGGTAAAAACGTATTACTGAAAAGAGACTGAGAAACAGCGTATGATCATGGGATAGCTAATTTTCTCTTTGGAAGCAAACAAGGAATTATACTGCACGATTCAACACTTTTTAGTTCAATGCGTTTAAAAGGGTATTGAGATATTACATATCTTTCCTTTTTTAGTGTTGGCTAACCTAATAATTTCTCATAAACTAAAATATTCCATTCATTTTTAACAAACACCACGATATACAAAAACAAATTCATGGAGGAGTTGGAATATTTAATCCCTATAGACGTAGGAATCTCGAAGAAGGAATTTATATATTATTATCTAAATATTTTATATTCTAAACAGAAGGGATTCTTTGTGTTGTACCCATAACATTTATAGGTTTTGGACTCTCAATACGATGATAGATCGAAGTCGGCAGCAAGATAGGAGTTGAACAATTATTTTTTTAATCATTATATTATTTTGTTATTTAATTTTACTTCAACCGTCTAACTAGCTGAATTGTGGATAAAAAATTTGATACACCTAAAATGAAAATGATACTTAATCTCGAATTAACCCAGTTAAATCTCCTAAATGTAATACTTACCGTTTCATCTCTTCTCATCATGTATGATACTACCTCGCGAAACGGGATAGAAAAGGAGAATTAACAGGAGAGAAAATTAAGCAACTATTGTTTTTGTTTTTGTAAGTCTCGAAGTTAATGCCTGCGGAGGAATTAGTCAACTGTTCAGAAGCTCAATAGGTGATACAGTTTTAGAGAGACAACGTGGCTCGAATATATGTTGGTGGCAGAACGTAAAGATTGATGCTGCAGCGCATCTTATACAAAGAACGCAAAAAGTTGTATATTTTAAATTATCATAGTACGGAATAAACCAGTCAGCATTAGCAATTTGAGCATTTCAATTAAAACTCCTAAATTCTAGATTATACCATTTGTGTACTTTCGTTACCTTTTGCATTATTATATTATATTATTTTTATTATATTTTATTCTTGAATTGTCGTTATATTAATAATGAAAGAATTATATAATAAGTGTATCGTAAACATAATTTTAACGTCATATGCATTATGTAAATTAACACTTGAAGGGAGATTAACTCAGTTTGAAACTGTCTGACCTCTAAACTGAACATTACAACAAATTGATTTAATAAATATTTTCATTTGAAGAAGTTTGTAATATTTTATAAACAACGGGCATTAAAAAAAATTATGTGAACAAGAAAATTCAAAATTGAATAAGAAATTCGATTTAGTATTTTTTGATTTTCTATAAAATGTGATAAGAGGTTCAAGCCGTTACTGGACGTCCGTGATTCTAATCCCACTTTCGAAACGGAATTTTTTTTATAATTTCATCAACACCCTTCCCAACACAGAGATCTACTTATAATACTCTCACATAGTTATCGGGTCAACCGACCGAATCATGATCCCACCGCCGTGTCTTCTTATTTATTTGACAGCATGAAATTGTGGAAAACTCCCCTCTATATACTCCAATCGCACAGTTTTGGACCCATATACAAGGTCAGGCAGAAAAGTAATGAGACTGGCAACACTACAAGCGATCTGGCAACGCTGCGCTGTTGTCCTTGATAGGGCACGTGTATCAGTACCCTCCCATAGCTCAGTGCGAGTTTCAACTCCTTCCGTTAACTACGTGATTTTTGTGACTGCTATTAGTGAAGTTGTGTTTTGGTTGTGCGTCAAGCAAAATGGAACAGCGGAATTTGGAGCAACGTTGTGCCATTAAATTTTGTGTTAAGCTTGGAGAATCGGCAAGTGTGACGTTTGAAAAGTTAAAACAGGCCTATGGGGAACATTCTTTATCCCGAGCTCAAGTTTTTCGCTGGCACAAATCATTTTTGAAAGGCAGAGAACACGTTGAAGATGAACACCGTTCAGGGAGGCCTTCAACTTCGAAAACTGATGAAAACATCGAACGTGTGAACACTCTTGTGAGATCAGACCGTCGTTTAACATTAAGAATGTTGAGTGAACAATTAAATTTGAACAGATTTACCGTTCATCAAATTTTGAGTGAACATTTGCACATGCGAAAGGTCTGTGCCAAAATGGTGCCGAAAAAACTCACAATTCAGCAGAAGGACAATCGAAAAAACAAGGGTCTTGATCTTCTTGACAGAATCGCTAATGAGCAAGATTTCTTTAGTCGTGTGATCACAGGTGATGAATCATGGATTTTTGAATACGATCCTGAGACCAAGAGGCAAAGTGAGGAGTGGCACACTGCAAACTCTCCTCGACCAAAGAAAGCTCGAATGAGCAAATCGAAGATCAAATCAATGCTGATTTGTTTTTTGGACAGAAGGGGAATCGTCCACAAAGAATTTGTTCCTCCAGGACAAACTGTCAACCAAGTTTTTTATAAAGACGTCCTTGAAAGGCTTAGAAAAAGGGTCATTCGCGTGAGACCAGACATTGCAGACAAATGGATGCTCCATCATGACAACGCCCCATGTCACACTGCCCTCTCCATAACAGAATTTTTGACCTGAAAAAGCATTCCTGTGGTTCCCCAGCCCCCCTATTCACCTGACCTCAGTCCCTGTGACTTTTTCCTTTTTACTAAACTGAAAAATATCCTCAAAGGTCGTCATTTCGGGACTGTAGAAAACATCCAAAAGAGTGTACCGGACATACTGAAGACCATACCGGTTGAAGACTTCCAGCGCTGCTACCAACAATGGCAACAACGTCTCCATCGGTGTGTAGCTGCCCAAGGGAACTACTTTGAAGGAGATAACATTGATGTTTGAAAAAAATAAAAACTTTGGTAAATAAAAAATCAGTCTCATTACTTTTCTGCCAGACCTCGTATCTAGACACATTCGATATAAACATAAAGTATAAAAAAATACATAATAAATTAAATTTTTCAACAGTATACTTTGGTAAAGGCAAATCCGGCATAGCTACAGTAAATTAGCGCTTCCTAAAGTAATGTAAAGGCAATAATCATAAACCAAATACTATGAAGAGAGACACAGAAAGGAGAATCTAGATAATACACGGTCAATGAAGATGTGCTTCTATAAGTGAATATTATAATAAAAAAAGATGGAATGAACGAAAACCGTGAGATATGGGCTCTAATGACCTCGATGTTGACGAGCCCTAAAGCCCCACAAAGAAAACGTGAGACAATTTTCTTTCTTTCATTAAAATGCTTCAAAATTATAGACATTTTTAGTTATATTTCGCTACCTACCAACTATGTCATATTTTGTAGCTATGAACCAGAAAAATTTAGATAACATACAGAAGAGTAAATTAATGTTCCACATTACAGTAAGATTTATCAGATCAAATAGATTAAATAAACGATTAACATTTGAAAATCCCACAAATATTCTTCAACTACTGCATTTACTTAGGCTTTAATTATAAATCCGTTAGTTCAATGTATCACTGCGTTATTTATTATCATTTCGTTATTTTGAACAATCGGTGTCCTATGTCGTATTACTAATTCTAATTGAATTAATTTGCAGAAACAGAAATGGACTCTCCTTACTCGCATTAGTATTACCCACTCTCCTTTGCTTATTGTACCTAATTACCCTCGAATTTAGTGTTAATCTGGCAACTGTAATAAGGATTTCATCACGAGCCACGTACAGTGGGATCTGAATATTGTGTTTCACTCCAGTTTCCGGAAACGTCATGCTGTTAAAGAAGCGTATTTGAACTGAAAATGTAGTCTATTCGAAAGCACTCACGTTGTGTATCATTGATGGTATTGGATACCCCATTAAAATATTTTTTTTAATTATTTAATACTGGAGCGAACATAGCGCTCATTTATAAATTTACTAGCCGATTTCCCGGAATTGTCTGTGTGTTATCTCATGCCAATCATTTTTTACGCCCGAAAAAATAACATTGTAAAATTAAACCGTAAATAGTGAGACAACAAAAATTTACTTCCTGCTTTAAAAAAACATGAATAGAATCCTTAGTTTACAAATTATTATAATACAAATTAAATAAATCTTGGTTATTAACATCTTGAGTTTCATCTTCAGCAGCAAGAATAAATTAATCCTTGGTTGAAATCACTCTTCAGGAAACATTGTGAAGTTGCACTTGAAAGAAACCAATTAATCGAAACCTCACCAATTTGCTTAGCATACTACCATATTTCATCCTTATGAGAATAAGGGGTATTTAAACCACAATTGTGCTTAATTTTCAATTAAACAACATAAATCTCCAACTTCATACATTAAGAAAAATATATATTTTAGATAATTTTCTACATGACCATCTCTGCCCATGCCGCCCAGAGGAGTTATAGGGCTGTTCCCACGACCTTTTCCAATGGGGTCAAAACTTTTAACATCTGAAGTGTCTTTATTCATCTTAGCAACCCTGAAAGATAGTTATTCGACACTAATAATGATCATTTTTCATGTTACGCTCTTCCAACTCCCACCTCTAGCGTCAACATACATGGTCTGAAAAGTTTCTTAGTGGCATCAGTAGTATGATTATTAATTTCCAAAAAAATACATTAGAAGATGGGCCATAATACCAAATGGACCATAATACCCTCTGAAACCTTATAATTAACTCAATTGATACTGTTATACATGATATTCCAATGACGAATATATGAATCAATATCAACGGTTGATATATTTTCCTTGGGGTTTTAGGGCTCGCCAACGTCGAGGTCATTAGAACCCTTTCAATTGTTGATAATGACGCTTTTATACTAAGTGGATTTTTTTTTCTTTTAGCCTTAAGTTTCGGAAGTTGATGACGGTATTTGGTCTCTTAATGTGGTTGAGGAATGTCAAAGATGTCGCATACACATCCATTTAGGATTTTGAATGAATTAGAGAGTTAATGAATGAGTGAAAGTTGTGGTGGAATGATAGGCAGGGGAAATAGGAGTGCCCCGTAGAAACCTGTCGCGGATAGGTCTCTGAAAACCCTACTTTGTATCAGCCAGGGTTTAAGCTAGCGTCACCAGAGATAAAAGGTAAGTGTGCTATGCACTTCGTTATGTGTTTTATGTTAACAAAAATTATTAATGCATATTAATTCGAAGTCGAAACAAGTGATAGTAAGTGTATAAATAAGAATTCCAATTTATTCAGTGAGTTACCTACACTCAAAGTTTTGCATCAAAAATGAAATAAACGATTTTTCTCACAGTTCATAAATTATCATGCTACGTTACATTAATGTGAGAATTGACGCTTTCCAATGTGTATACGACATAGAACAACAGTGTTCTCACTGGAATTCATGAAACTCATCGCGTCAGCAGCCGCCCTTACCTATCGCATCGAGTCGCCTTCAGGCGCACTCTTTTCACATTTGATAGAAGCAAGTAGTATTCCCCGTAATCTGACAAGGGTTTTAGACATTTCGTTGCCAAAAACAAATCACAAGTTTGGGTCTATTCTGTCATTCTGTCCTTATTTATTAATGCAAAAGGTATTTTCGGCCGCATGGTGGCCATCTTCAGTGCTACAAAAATTCTTACAAAATATAAATTATAAAATAAATATAATCATTCTAAAAACAATCTACCCCCTTCTACTTCGAAAAGTTAAGATTTTTTAAAATATAAAATGAAAGTATAAATGAAAAAATTGAAATTTTTTAAAATTAATTTACCCCCTTCTTCTTTGAAAAGTTAAAAATTTTCAATATATGCAATAGTAACAGGAAATGAGAAAACTGGCATACCTGGGTCCTTTGGCGAGCGGTGGCTACAAGCACCGTTGTCTCCTGAAGGGTCGGGTTATATAAGGAGAACTCAGGAATTTCCATGACGTCATAGATTGTGAAACTGACTTCAGTTGTTTTATAGCTAATTTAAGCAGCGGGAGGAAATATCTGGGATTTGATGATTGAGTGTTAAAATGTTGGAATTAAGTGAATTGTGATTGTGAATGTTTTCTAATTTAAGTTATTTCCAGTAATTATTTTCTATTTCTAAAATTTGGGAATCGTTGATTGTGTGGAACGTGTGATAGTTTTCTATAAGATGTGTGGCGAAATGCGAATGTACGGTGAGGTGTTCCTCCTGATTCACAAGGATCACGATCCGTTCCTTCATTGATTACTGTACTCCACTATCTTGCGGGAAAAAATATGTTGATATTTTTTGTGAGAAGATAATATATACGTCCGACTCCTCCGCTATAAACTTTCAAGGAAAATCTTCACCTTGGTCAACTTTTCGTTATAAGCATCCGCATGACACCAATGTGCAACGGGTTGCATTCGAATACCTGAATCACTATTTAAGGCTCGCAGATTTACACGATCAGTTCAGTTCTCACACTCGAGCACTCCATTTTCCCTCGAACACTAACATAAGTATAATGAAAAGTAACAAATCATTTAGTACAAATCGTATTGTCGAACGGATACTTCAAGCAAGAAATGGTATGGCCAATTCTTCTGCCAAATGGAATTCAGTATGATGGTATGCGTTTGTTCATTTTGGGAACACCTAGTGACGAAATACGCTCCCAAGATGGCAAGTGTGTGTGGAAAATATAAAAACAAAGTCGCCATAAAAATATTGGCTTGTATATAACTTGGTTTGCGCACATCATGTTAAAAAGTGTATCGAAATTTGTCTTCAAAATTATTATACGTTTTCAGCATTCCTTTTTGTTTTTTTGCATTCTCCATTTACTATCGCCATTTATGTGGTTCTTAAGAAGCCTACGATTACAATAATTACCCGTCAATTTCCATGAATGCGAACCACGGTTTAGGTGAAATAATTGCATTAATTATTTAATTCCTCAAATAAACAAGATCTCAATGAAATCTAGTTTAAAATAATGATGATGATGATAATAATAATAATAATAATAATAATAATAATAATAATAATAATAATAATTTCAGGGTGGTGTCGGGACCACCTGGAGAATAGCACCACAGGATCTCCCCCTGTCGTAAGAGGCGACTAATCGGAGCAGCTGACCGCTGTCCTACCCTGCACAAACGCATCCCACCCTTCTTTTACTCTCATAGCCCCATCCTTTCCAGCGAGAGACAAAGGGTGGATTGAGTAGCTCGGAGTCTACCGTCAACCTACAAAATCTTCCCGTCCACACCATTCTCCAGTACTTCACCCTTATTACCTGGCTGTAGGTATGTACGATGCCGCTGCCTGGGGATTGCCAGGGCACACTTGGAGCTGGTGTGTGACCGAGCGGACCACCAGTGTGGGAGTTTCGGAGAGAGCTGCGACTCCTACGGGATATCTCGAATTGGCTTCTGGAATAACTCGTTCCAAAAATTGGAAAAAAGATGCCGCGTTGCCATAAGTTAGTTTGCCTCAACCTTTAAAGGGACACGTTATAAATGGCGGCGTAAGGTCAATTGTTATATTCTACGGGCATGCCAAATACGAACAAAGTGCGAAACTAGCAAAATAGACTATAGAAAAAAATGACACTGAATGAATTTGTTAAATTAAGACCAGATTTAAGTACATTTTCCGAACAAAACATATGTGATTGGTTAAGATATCTAATTAGCAAACAAGTTATAAGTATTGCAGTACAGAACTTATTTAGGGATGAAATCAATCTAAATCACTTTCAGTCCACAATATACGCACACACCAGTCAAATCGGTAATACCTGATCCAGAAACAAGTGAAGTCCTACTACAAAAGCAAACTGGAGAACTGTTAGGACACAAACAGGAGATGGACGCAAAAGAAGAATTTTTGGTCTAGTCCGATTTGGAGAGGAACTTGAATTTATTTCCAGGAACCGATCCAAATTCTAGACAACCACTTCCTATACCCTAATAAAACCCCTTTTCAACTCCTAAACACAATAAACAACATTTTGAAATAAAAAACCTTTGATACACGATCTACAACTGCATGCGTACTGTGCCGCACTTACCATACTTTCGGCAAAAAATGTTTATTACAAACCAAATAATAGTGAATGTTCTACTGAAACCAATATACCTAAATGGAAATAGAGAATAAAAAACTAAATCAAGGAATTTAGAACTGACAGTTTCAAAAGATAAGGGTGACCAATGTAAACAGCGCCTTAAAGGAACGGTACACAGAATTCTTAAAGGTCAGAAATTTTTTTGTGGAATGCAGATTTTGAGAACAGATTAGATGTATTTATCAACACTTTAAAACTAAAAATTGTCGCTCTAGGAAAACGACAGCGTCGTTACAATTTCTCAAACAAAAGGAGAGTAGACAATACAAATTTCACTCTGAATTAGAAACAGTTTATTCAGAGTCTATCTACAGATTCAACTAAAAATGAAACATTGGCACAGAAGTTAGTTGAATTCTGGAGTACCCAGTGGTCTCATCCTGTACAGCATTACTCCAAGACCCCTTGTTTGACAAATGAATTATCTAAAAAAATAAATGGGAGAACCTACTGCTTCTTTAGAGGATGTAAACGAAGTTCTGTAAACGAAGTTTCAGAGGATGTAAACGAGGATGTAAATGCATAACTGGAAATCATCAGAACCAGATGGAATACACAATTTTTGGTGAAAGTACCTAACATCCCTGCATATATTTTTAGTGAACGCCATCAATAAAGTTATTGACAATCCAAATCAATTACCAAAATTCATGTGTCAAGCAATCACCTATTTGAAGTTTAAAAATCCTGAAACATGTAACCCAAAAAATTACAGACATATTACCTTAATACAATATACAAAATCCTTACTTGGCATTTGAAAATCTTGACCATCTAGAAAATTCACCCTAAAGTATTCAGTTTACTTAAAACCCTCATGAACGGCTGGTGTACACAATTAGAATTGAGGAATGGCAATAAACAACAAGATCAAACCAAATACCTATTGGACGTGGCATTTTCCAGGGCGATACATTCAGTCAAATTGCCTCGCACTCAACCCTTTGTCGAAGATGTTGAATAAATCGGGTTTGGGATTTAAACTTCTAGATGGAAACAAAAGAATTCACACCATTAGCCACTTGTTTTATATGTATAACTTAAAAATTATTTGCTAAAGATAAAGATGAACTACGTAGACTTCTGGATATCACTGCACAATTTATTAAAGATATACAAATGAATTTTGGATCCGTCAAATGTGCTATGTTGAATGTTAAAAGAGGTAAAACTGAAGAATTATCAGCCCCATTAAAAGTACAAGCAAACTGCTGTGAAATAGAAGCATTAAATTATCATAACAGTTATAAATATCTGGGTTTCAACCAAAGTCTACTAATAAACAGCAAGCACAGTAAACAACAACTGGACCGCTTATTTAGGAAACGTCTCAACAAAATTCTGAAGACAGAATTAATTTCAAAAAAAAAAATTAAAGCAATTAATTCTTGGTGTACTCCAATTCTGACAAATTCATTTCGAATAGTTCATTGGTCACAAACCTTGAAAATTTAAACAGGATGGTACATACAACTCTCACAAAATACAGAATGCACCATCCAAAAGCCGCAGTTGAACGTCCTTACATTCCTAGGAAAGCATGTGGTCGTGGTTTGTTGGACCTGAAAGTGTTGTGTAATCGTCAAGTAACAGGACTCAAGAAGTACTTTTATGCAAAATCTCAAATGTCTCTACTACACCAAGCAGTAGTATCGAGTGACAAAGGTTACACCCCAATGAACCTCAGTAACAATGAAAACTATCCAAATATCACCACACTCAAAGACAGGTTGAAGGCGTGGAAGACCAAGCCTCTCCGTGGCAGATTTCCCCAAGCTCTTGAAAATGCCGATCACGAAACCTCAGTGCAATGGCTTAGAGATGGGGCTCTATTTGTGGAGACGGAGGGATTCATGCAAGAAAATCCAGGATCAAGTCATCGCAACTAACAACTATAAAAAGTACATTGAAAAGCAAGACAACGACAAGTGTAGAATCTTCCACCAGTCATCAGAAACAGTAGATCGCATTACCACTTGGTGTACAAATTTAGCTAACACAGTATCTGCACCGGCATAATTTGACTGCTAACACTATGCACCAATCTATTGCAACAAGATTCAAACTCTTAACAGAAGAAGATAAAATAATCACTCCCCATTGTAAATACCTAGCAAGACCTACAATAGTAAACAAAGATATTAAATTATATTACGACCTACCAACACACACAGATAAAACAGTCCCAGCTAACAGACCAGATATAATACATAATGTCAGGGAGCAGAAAGCATTCATCATTCATATCACCCATCCAGCAGATCATAGCATTGACAAAGCAGAAAGGCAGAAGATTTCAAAATACATCCTACTTTCAATAGAATGTAAAGACATTTATAAACTCGAACTTTAGAAATTCTACCAATCGTTACAGCAAATGACCTCATAAATAAAAACCTCAAAAACAATTTGGAAAAACTAAATTTGTATCCCAAAAAACTTATTCCCAAGATCTAAAAATCTGCTATCTGAGAAACTTACCATATTGTTCGCACCGTGCTTAATTTACCAAGCCAGGAATGAGGCATGCTACATAGCCCCTCAAACCTTAAAAAAACCGGGTGAGTAATCCCCGAGAAGAAATTGTATAATAATAATAATGATATTTATAAAGAACTTAATAGATTTAGTATCTTTGCTGGTGTTCTTTCCTACATTTTCTACTCATGACTATCAAATTTCTCATATTTTTGGAAAATTATTCTTCATCTGCCTTAACAGAATACATATTCTCTAAATATTATTTTAACTCGCACCATCAGCGTTCCTTCAATTCTGTATTTTTTTGGATAAATCTTAACTGCTATACATCACATTCAATTAGAAAATCATGCATACAAATCCTACAAAAGTAAGTTTCTATCTTAACACAATCTCTGCGCTTCACCCTGCGTATCTTCCCCTTTNAACCAAAGTCTACTAACAAACAGCAAGCACAGTAAACAACAACTGGACTGCTTATTTAGAAAACGTCTCAACAAAATTCAGAATTAATTTCAAAAAACAAAATTAAAGCAATTAATTCTTGTACTTCAATTGTACTCCAATTCTGGTATATTCATTTCGAATAGTTCATTGGTCACAAACCTTGAAAATTTAAACAGGATGGTACATACAACTCTCACAAAATACAGAATGCACCACCCTAAAGCCGCAGTTGAACGTCCTTACATTCCTAGGAAAGCATGTGGTCGTGGTTTGTTGGACCTGAAAGTGTTGTGTAATCGTCAAGTAACAGGACTCAAGAAGTACTTTTATGCAAAATCTCAAATGTCTCCACTACACCAAGCAGTAGTATCGAGTGACAAAGGTTACACCCCAATGAACCTCAGTAACAATGAAAACTATCCAAATATCACCACATTCAAAGACAGGTTGAAGGTGTGGAAGACCAAGCCTCTCCGTGGCAGATTTCCCGAAGCTCTTGAAAATGCCGATCACGAAACCTCAGTGCAATGGCTTAGAGATATGGCTCTATTTGTGGAGACGGAGGGATTCATGCAAGAAAATCCAGGATCAAGTCATCGCAACTAACAACTATAAAAAGTACATTGAAAAGCAAGACAACGACAAGTGTAGAATCTTCCACCAGTCATCAGAAACAGTAGATCGCATTACCACTTGGTGTACAAATTTAGCTAACACACAGTATCTGCACCGGCATAACTTGACTGCTAACACTATGCACCAATCTATTGCAACAAGATTCGAACTCTTAACAGAAGAAGATAATATAATCACTCCCCATTGTAAATACCAAGCAAGACCTACAATAGAAAACAAAGATATTAAATTATATTACGACCTACCAACACACACAGATAAAACAGTCCCAGCTAACAGACCAGATATAATACATAATGTCAGGGAGCGGAAAGCATTCATCATTCATATCACCCATCCAGCAGATCATAGCATTGACAAAGCAGAAAGGCAGAAGATTTCAAAATACATCCTACTTTCAATAGAATGTAAAGACATTTATAAACTCGAACTTTAGAAATTCTACCAATCGTTACAGCAAATGACCTCATAAATAAAAACCTCAAAAGCAATTTGGAAAAACTAAATTTGTATCCCAAAAAACTTATTCCCAAGATCTAAAAATCTGTTATCTGAGAAACTTACCGTATTGTTCGCACCGTGCTTAATTTACCAAGTCAGGAATGAGACATGCTACATAGCCCCTCAAACCTTAAAAAAACCGGGTGAGTAATCCCCGAGAAGAAATTGTATAATAATAATAATGATATTTATAAAGAACTTAATAGATTTAGTATCTTTGCTGGTGTTCTTTCCTACATTTTCTACTCATGACTATCAAATTTCTCATATTTTTGGAAAATTATTCTTCATCTGCCTTAACAGAATACATATTCTCTAAATATTATTTTAACTCGCACCATCAGCGTTCCTTCAATTCTGTATTTTTTTGGATAAATCTTAACTGCTATACATCACATTCAATTAGAAAATCATGCATACAAATCCTACAAAAGTAAGTTTCTATCTTAACACAATCTCTGCGCTTCACCCTGCGTATCTTCCCCTTTTAATTTTAGATATTATCTTACTGTTACATTCTTCTGTTTAAGCTCACGTTTTGATTTAAGCTTCTGATACTCAAGTTTATCACGACCTTCTTTTATACAAAATTCACTTTATCCTATTTCCTTCCTTTCATGGTCGGTCACGCACTTCTCTTTTAATGCGAAAATCCTTTGTCTGTATTTGTACGTAATAAACATTCCCTCTTCAATATCAACGCTTTGTATCTCTCATGATAGTGTTTGGTCACCAATTCATATTTCCTGTACTCTAATGACATTTCTTGAAGCCCAAGGACCACACAATACATCCATGCTGACGGGTTGCTTCAGAGAGAGAAAATAAAGCGACTTGTGGTACAGTATCAGTGCTAAATAGGAGTTCATTTATGAGTTAGTACTTTATCAATTGATATATTAATGATACATTTTTAAGGAATAAACAAATTATTACTGTAATATTCCGACTTTATTTACAAAAAGAAGTGGAAATTACATATTAATTTAGCGAGTTACAAATTTTCAAAGAATTCTGAGAAAAATNATGGCTCTATTTGTGGAGACGGAGGGATTCATGCAAGAAAATCCAGGATCAAGTCATCGCAACTAACAACTATAAAAAGTACATTGAAAAGCAAGACAACGACAAGTGTAGAATCTTCCACCAGTCATCAGAAACAGTAGATCGCATTACCACTTGGTGTACAAATTTAGCTAACACACAGTATCTGCACCGGCATAACTTGACTGCTAACACTATGCACCAATCTATTGCAACAAGATTCGAACTCTTAACAGAAGAAGATAATATAATCACTCCCCATTGTAAATACCAAGCAAGACCTACAATAGAAAACAAAGATATTAAATTATATTACGACCTACCAACACACACAGATAAAACAGTCCCAGCTAACAGACCAGATATAATACATAATGTCAGGGAGCGGAAAGCATTCATCATTCATATCACCCATCCAGCAGATCATAGCATTGACAAAGCAGAAAGGCAGAAGATTTCAAAATACATCCTACTTTCAATAGAATGTAAAGACATTTATAAACTCGAACTTTAGAAATTCTACCAATCGTTACAGCAAATGACCTCATAAATAAAAACCTCAAAAGCAATTTGGAAAAACTAAATTTGTATCCCAAAAAACTTATTCCCAAGATCTAAAAATCTGTTATCTGAGAAACTTACCGTATTGTTCGCACCGTGCTTAATTTACCAAGTCAGGAATGAGACATGCTACATAGCCCCTCAAACCTTAAAAAAACCGGGTGAGTAATCCCCGAGAAGAAATTGTATAATAATAATAATGATATTTATAAAGAACTTAATAGATTTAGTATCTTTGCTGGTGTTCTTTCCTACATTTTCTACTCATGACTATCAAATTTCTCATATTTTTGGAAAATTATTCTTCATCTGCCTTAACAGAATACATATTCTCTAAATATTATTTTAACTCGCACCATCAGCGTTCCTTCAATTCTGTATTTTTTTGGATAAATCTTAACTGCTATACATCACATTCAATTAGAAAATCATGCATACAAATCCTACAAAAGTAAGTTTCTATCTTAACACAATCTCTGCGCTTCACCCTGCGTATCTTCCCCTTTTAATTTTAGATATTATCTTACTGTTACATTCTTCTGTTTAAGCTCACGTTTTGATTTAAGCTTCTGATACTCAAGTTTATCACGACCTTCTTTTATACAAAATTCACTTTATCCTATTTCCTTCCTTTCATGGTCGGTCACGCACTTCTCTTTTAATGCGAAAATCCTTTGTCTGTATTTGTACGTAATAAACATTCCCTCTTCAATATCAACGCTTTGTATCTCTCATGATAGTGTTTGGTCACCAATTCATATTTCCTGTACTCTAATGACATTTCTTGAAGCCCAAGGACCACACAATACATCCATGCTGACGGGTTGCTTCAGAGAGAGAAAATAAAGCGACTTGTGGTACAGTATCAGTGCTAAATAGGAGTTCATTTATGTGTTCGTACTTTATCAATTGATATATTAATGATACATTTTTAAGGAATAAACAAATTATTACGGTAATATTCCGACTTTATTTACAAAAAGAAGTGGAAATTACATATTAATTTAGCGAGTTACAAATTTTCAAAGAATTCTGAGAAAAATGGTTGGACGAAAAGTAGAAATCGAAATATTTAATAATTGCTTTAATGCGTAATGTAAGTTCACCAATACTGTAGTTTTTTTTTAAACTGACTTAAACATACACATATGTTTGATATTATTTAACTGACATCCCCGATTAACGGCCTGATACAAACGGATTGAAGGATGACCAACATTAGATAGGAGCTACTTCATTAGTTAATTACAAGTCACAGATTGCCTACGGTATACAACACGCACAAGAAGATCTCAAGCAGCAACGGAGCAGCTTAATGTTCTACCTCTCGCATATGGCGAATAACTGTTTCATATCATTAAATAATGATAAATGTCGATTGCACCGATAACTATGGCTTATTTCATTATTAAAGTAGTAAGCAAGTTATTAGTATAAATCATGGGTAGGAATATGTCATATTTTTCTATTCGTAATCTTGAAAGATACGAAGGAAAATCATTATTGAGGTATGAAAAATCAAGAAAGTAAGAGATATGTAATAAGTAAACAGAAATTAACGCCTACAAATAGGTCAGACCATTTCAAGTATAGTCAAACTAAAGTGTCAGATTCAACACCAATACACGGTTTTCAAATGAAGTATTCTCTCATTTTCTAGATATGACTATATATCATGACAAGAATGAAACATACAAATTACACGTAAAAATATTTGCATTAAAGATGAATTTAGTTGTACATTATTGTTTTTATATGATGCAAATTTACTTAAAAATCCATGAGTGAAAATAGGAATCACTTTTGAATAGATAATGCATTAAAACATTAGTAACCCTCTTCTAGTTAATACTCATAATCGGAACTCATAATCCACAGAATTCCAAGACGGTAATAAATTATGAACTAAACTAAATATTTAGGCTATAGTGAAATATATACATTACTACATTGAATTGGAAACGTTATTAATTAAAATGAATGTCGTAACGGCCATAAATTGTTTGTAACAACAATATCTAATACGAAAATATTTGCGTTTTCCAAGGTATTGGCTTTAATTTTTTTTTCTAATCTGTATAATATGTTCGGCTGGGTTTCCAATATAAAAATTCTACCGACTGTTGGATTTTAAACAAACTTGAAAATATTGTCTGAAGCATCATGTACACGCAAGTACGCTATTTAAGATTATTACCCTCCACATGCAAAAGAAATTTTACGAGTTTTAATGTGAAAACCCTATGTGGGAAATCGTATGCGCTGTTAAGGGTAGGCGAGTAGATATGAGAGAAATGTGTGCAATGATTTCCATAAATGAAACTAATTTAAATTGTGTGAAGCGGTCAGTAGAACAATTAAAATTCCTGACAGTGTTCTACTACTACAGAGGTAATTAATTATCACGGGACTTCAGAAATCGCATTTTGACTGCTGCAACAAACCTGGTTACGTGTCCTACNCGCAAAAAACCTGGTTACGTGTCCTACTTAACACAGTCACCTGACTCCTCGGTAACCAGACGACTTTTTCCTTGGTCACAGTAGTATCTCACTATTTTTCTATTGCGAATGATATCTTAAACAAATTTTTTTGCCTAGGAACGTATCTACTCAAATGGAAACTTGCTGGAAATATTAAACTAACATCACGAGANCAAATGGAAACTTGCTGGAAATATTAAACTAACATCACGAGAAAGGCAACACAAATGGGCGGTCCGTCCATCACTTCTGAAATTCTCCATTTGAGTTTAATGAATGACACAACCATAGACACTTCACATATATCATATCGAGCTGAACATAAAACTGTTTAACGTAGAAAGTATGGCCAATATTGCGGAAGAGTCACATGGCCGTGTTAGCACTGGATAGGTCGTGATTATGCTTTTAGACAAGTGCCTTGGAGTATGTAGAGTTGTCGTACGATAGGAAACGAGTACGATGTGAAAACAAAACAATGCGGGACTTCGCTCGTCTGCACAGCAAATGTCGTGTCTCATAAATTTGAATTGTGTATTATTAATTGACTAATTTTTAGAATTTTGTGGTGCGGACCCCTAGGCGCACGTCTATATAGCCCGTGTCTAAATTCTTCTGATACACGTGACACTGAATGACACCTATTGTATAAAGTATGAATGATATAAGGTTATATAAGGTAAAATATAATTTTGTTTTGATATGTTTTTTTTAAGAAAGCATCAAAATCAAAAACACATAAATAATTTTCCAATCAAGTATTGAAATAAATCATGATCTCTTACAGTAACAGTGGAAATATTTCGTTTATAAAGAGCCGTGCAAAAACCAAGTTTCTGTTTTAAGTAAAGCATTTTCAGTTTTGTATACACTGTATGTGATAAGAAACGTTGTGACAGAAAGGGAGTGGTTTCATAACTGGTTATGAATTATTTCAAGTCAATTTTGTCAAGTATCATTGGGAAATGAAACTGGGTTCTGTTAAATCTATCTAAAAATGATGAACACTAACATTATTTGATAACTTTCGGTCAGGTTAAAATGGCGACGAGCCTGGAATCTAACCCGGGACCTCTGCTTTGATCGCAAGGGTGTTAACAGCTACACCACCCGTTCGCCTTCTACAACTGTACACCATTTCCACCCAGACCTAAACCCCGGAAGTCCTGAGACACATCCCAATACAGGAGATAAGTGAACCAGGCGGCACACTATGCTGTGTGCACTTTATTACCGGTTTCACACGTACCTACGTGTTAAGGTTCGTTATGCACCTATTTCTTCCGTGTATAGGAGATATCGCAATTTATGAATATAATGGAGTCAGGAGTTCCGGGTTCGATTCCCGGCTCGTCGCCATTTTCACCTGACCGAAAGTTATCACATATCTTCTCCACGTGTAGGGTACACGGAAGAAATATGTACACTAACATTATTTATTTCTATGGAGAACCTGTTCTAACCCAGCGTCACACCAGTTTGGATTGGTTCTTCCCAGTCATTTCACACAATTTTAAGGAAGTTTGATTAACAGATATTTTCACAGATTAGCCTACGCCCTTATTAAATAAAGTGCTATTACCTGGATAGGGCTTTATTGAAAAAAGAGTGAAATTCTATTCGGGATTGACGGCTACAAATTCAATAGTCTACCGTTTCGTCTAGATAGGGCCGATCACATAGACCGATCTGGAGCAANTCATGGCTGCGGAGTCACAGTGACTCTAGCGATATGACGGAAGAAGCGTTGTTCTGAAAGCAATCTTCGTCTTCTTTTACCCCGAATGGGAATATTTGTATTTTTATGGATAGCAGGAGGTATACCCAATACTTCGATATTATAAGACTAACCATTCAGAGTATGAGAAGTACAAAAATTAAGAATGTAAATCTGAAATTTCCTCACGCAAAAAATATATTATACAAAGAAGTTAATTTTATAAATATTTATATCATTAGTGATGATAAATCAGAAATATAAATTTATGTTTCAACGCAATAATCAAGTGATAATCAAACCTGCGAGTTATTTGAGATTAGAGATATTTCTTAACACTTTAGAGGGAATTCAAAAGTGCTTTCGAATCAAACTCACTGGTTTATTGCTGATTGAAACTGGAGAATATTTTCGATTTTTGTTCATTTCCTTTTTTTTCTATTATAAGACACCAGTAGTAAGTCATTATTTTACGATATTTGAGAATTAAAGTAATTTAATTGTATTTTTCTTTCATTTATAAATTATTGAACTATTAAAGTAGTTTTTGTCTAAGAAAAATNTTATAAATTATTGAACTATTAAAGTAGTTTTTGTCTAAGAAAAATATTAAGTGAAAGTATTGTCTAGTTTTATTCACTCAAATAAAAAAAATGTTACAGAGTGCCTAAAACCCAAAGAAAACGCATGGGACGCGCCCCACTGTGTGACGTGAGACTCGTATTTCTGCAATCAACGCTCTCGGGCTCTTGATTGCGAGTCAGAGCAAACCTTTGCGGCTCCATAGATTGCTAGCAGGAACGGTCTTGATATAGTGGCCTAATGTCACTGAATTCGATAGTCATCCATTTTTCATTTATTTACATACTCGACAAATACTCATACGGCTAAAGATACAAAAATTCATATTTATAAAGTGTACCAGAAAAGGACAACAGAACTTGAGATAAATATTACAAAAACCATAAAAATTGTATGTTGGAAGCTCTGAAGTTCTTGAATATGTACAAAATGTTAAATAGTTGAAGAATGTGTAGAAGTACAGTGTGCATGTTTTTCGTAGAATACATCATTACTATTCTAGATCAGCAAACGCATGAACGAGTTTTCCTTTCACTTACAAGAGCATATCTTAACATTATCCACCATTCCTTTTTATTATATTAAAATATCAGGGGACCGAGCTGCTCGAATTTATTCCTTACAAAAATAATTTTAAGTACATTTTTAACAAAAGTTTTCTTATTTTGCCGATTATTTTACCGATGAATTATTATTTATTATAATACCGATACCGGTGAATGTCCTGGTGTCGTGGAACGGCGACGCGCTACTAAGAAATATGTCATTTATAATTTCATAGTCACTCGTACGGAGAATCGTCCGTAGCGTCTAGCGGATGTATCTCAGACAGGAGGGAAGGAACAGTGTTTCGTTCCCAGACGAAAACCAATTTTAAACTTACAATAATTACATTACGCAACATTAGCCCGTACTTACTTCTGGAAGAGAAATTTTGTAGCTTCATTTTTGCAAACGTTTCACCCTTTGTGGTTTTAGAGGTTTCTCAGTATCAAAGGGGAGGAACTGAAACTTCCGATTGAGAGGGACCAGAGAAAACATTTTGAGCTACTCTCACGAAAAATTTAACGAAATACATTTGAAAACAAAAACCTTTTCCTAAACAACGTGAAGTTATGTTTAGCGTCAGCGTAGTAAATTAATGGCCGAGCTTTTAAACAGTTACGCGTTTATTTATTCGTTTTGAACAAATTGAAAAATTGACATAAATTTCCCTACTAATAAGCTGCAAATCGTAGTCTAATAACTTGTCTTCTTTAACCGGTTCATTCAGAAACCTAAATGTCAATTAATTACATCGATATTAAGTAAGTTAATTACATAATTACAAAAAAATGGCGTTGGATGCTCCATAAAGATTGTGGACATTCTAAAATGGTAATTATATTTTTTAACAAATAGTATTCATAGAAAATGACATGTAATATCAATTTCTCTCGCCCCGATTCGCATTTGACTCACAAAGGATTGAGTTGTCAGTTTGCGCTTTGGTTATACAGTGTAAATGAAACTGACATCTACTACCAAAACTTTACACCATTTTCCTCTGAAATA
This sequence comes from Laupala kohalensis, assembly GCA_002313205.1. Lineage (NCBI taxonomy): Eukaryota > Metazoa > Arthropoda > Insecta > Orthoptera > Trigonidiidae > Laupala > Laupala kohalensis. The sequence continues at coordinate 85,661 of NNCF01129433.1, forward strand.
ATTACCCATTTACCTCTCAAGACATTATGTACCTAATAAAGAACCCTTCAGCTTCAGTTTCGTGAAACCAATAAAATCATTAATTTTAAACGTTTTCGCACATATCATTTTATCAGTAAATTCATTGAAAGCACAGAATAAAAATCTATTACCTTTTTTTTTATTTCACAGATATTAGTTATTACGGGATAGCTTCACCGAATGCATTGCAAGATAATATTCCGATTTCATTATATTATAAAAATTTGGAGACAAAAAAAATACACCATTATTAACAAATAACTGAGTTACCTCAACAACTTTCATGTCTGCTTTTGAATTTTTGCGCAAATATTACTTCTTTTACCCCATTGATACGTAATTAAAGTATTTATTATATTCAATGTAAGAACATAAAAGATAACTGAATGCTTAAAACATTACCGGATTGACAACAAGCATAATTTATATTTACTTTTAGCCAACCAGTGTCTAATAAATAGGAGGAATATTCTCTATTGTCAATATTATTGTTCGATCTATTCCTACAGATGTCATTGGCATGTCTGATTCTCACAACAAGTTTAGATTTTCTCTCCAGNATTCCTACAGATGTCATTGGCATGTCTGATTCTCACAACAAGTTTAGATTTTCTCTCCAGCATATTTCAAATGATCTTCGAAATAACTAGCATGTATTAATTCCCAATTAAGCAAATTGTGTTACGCATTCCGAATCTTAGTTAACGTAGTTAGTCCACGTATTTCCCGTTGCGTATATTTTGCAAACGTTTACTCCCATTTACGTTACGGCATTACCTTCTGGGGTAATTCCGGTCAGAGTATTCAAACTTTCAGAATTCAGAAGAGGATAGTTCGGATAATTTGTAAATAAACACCACCGAAACTCTTGTAAACCTTTATTCAAGGAATGAAATATCTTAACACTTCCCTGTATTTATATTTATGAAACGGTCTTGTTTGTTAAGACCGAATTACTGAAGTGCCACCCTTGCTTCATACGAAACAGTCTCGTTCACGAACACAATACTCGCAATAGGGATAATATTTATCGCCCTAGGGTGTCAACCGCGCTTTGCCAAAAGGGACCATATCATTCGGGAATCGTTCTATATAATTCCCTGTCCAAGAATATAAAAGATATTATGAAATTGAATCTGTTCAAATCCGCGGTTAAAAACTACCTCCTGCACCAGTGCTTCTACACTGTAAAAGAATTTATTGATTTTAATAAAAGTTAAATCCGTCTTGTACTTTATTATGCCATTGCTGTAGTACTTTTAAATAACTTTAAAAAACTATTTTCTTGCATGATTGTGTTGTCTTATGACTCATATTTTGTTTTATGTGTACTCAACTTTGGCACGGTTGTGTACATTAATTGTGTAGCCCCATCCTGTCCCGGGTTTTTCTCCGCTTTTCCTTCGGGTAAAGGCGGATTTCTTATACAGGTTCTGTAGGTTTTGTCTAGGGGCGTGTTTATTGTAACAATACATCGTGAATTTAGTGTTATTTAAATTCTTATGATTTTTTAAAAACTATACTCAGAATAATCGATAATTCAATAATATTTTGTGCATGATAATATTTGCGTTAAATTAGAAACATATTGACATTCTATTAGTATTATAACTCGTCGCTAACTTTTCATCTTATCTAGGAATTTTTGCTGAAATTTTTGAATCTGCCTCTGCCTTAGGGCCCTTGATCGGAATTGATGGGATGGTCCCTTGCTTGCTTCCGGAGAGTAAATTAGTTTATTGTCCTCAACGTGGTCATACGCAGTTTGTACTGTTTTTTGACAATAAATTTATTATGATTACTTGAAATGAAAGAAAACAAAATATATTCATATCATATTTTCAACCTAATACCTTAAATACATCCTCATTTGAGGGTGTTAAATCCAAAGTATTTTATTTATATATTTTGAGATTATTGTGTTTTACTTTTAGGCCCATTATATATTTGTGTAATGTGTTACATATTCAAATGGAAATTTGAAAACAATCTTCATTCTTCCAATACAATCTTCATATGGAACTCTCATTAAAAAATGTAGTACGATTCTTTTGGAGCTTTTATACCANTGGAACTCTCATTAAAAAATGTAGTACGATTCTTTTGGAGCTCTTATACCAGTAGAAACTTGAGTAATAATTGAAACAGGTTGTAAGCAGCCATAGTGGTGCAAGTCAAACTTATGTCACTTTTTCCTGTAAGGATTTGTAGAACGGACATTGAAAGTATTTCACTCCTGGTCATAAAGTACGTGTTATGAACCATTTATACGAGGAGTACTGCAAAGAAATTTAATTGTTCAAGAGGTTTTTTAACCGTAGCTGATTGAATAATGACTTGCACATTCTTGCGCCACGTTAAGATACTTGTTTAAAATGTGACATTGAAATTCAAATGTCCACATTAGAACATAAAAATATGCTAGATCTTCCATTTTACAATTAACCTACCAATACCTACCTTACATCAACCTTCCTTACTTCTATTAATTTGTAATGGTTGAAACAACAGAGATAGATAATACAAGATATTGTTGAATGTGATTGTTTATGTTAATCACCATGGTGTTTTCATCACAAATAATGAATGTTGTAATTGAATACTTAACTCAGCTCTATACTTAAACACATTGTTGTGTTTCGTATTAAATCAAATTCAAATTTGTTTGTCAATTTAACCTCAAACAATGAAAAAGCAATTATATTTTATAAATTATAATTTTACATTTATACAACATCTTCCAGCAATGAAGTTCGACGCTAAGCATGAACTAATATATTTCGTAATTTATTATTATGAATCTACCTAAACCTTCTATTTCTCTAAACGAATAAAATATTACTTACTCTACTTTGGCTTCAACCCCTTCATTTGTGAACGAAAACGAAAGGATCAGGTGTCCTGGATCACACGTCCTGATCTTTTAAAACTCAGAAAAACGATTATCTGAATATCTTGAAAGTTCATATCACTTTCTTTCATTTGCGCTTATAATAATGGTGGGTAGTCTTCCAAAAATTAATGATGTATACAGGTGTGGGGGAAGATCTACAACATACAACAGATTATTTTATATAGAAATAGAAGTAACTTTGTATGAAACATTTTTTGTTTTTATAGAAGACATACATCCATCAAATAACGCATTACTAAATTCCTCAATTTGTTATTTTACATTTTATAATAGAAGTTGAATTATCAGAAAAGAAATGAGTCCCGTTGACTGAAACTAAGTACGAAAAAAATGTTTTTTCATTGTATACCTTATGTATCTTTTTTGCATTGTCTCCAGACTAAAATAAAAAAATAAAACTTCCAAAGAAGTGAGCATTTCATTGAATCTCTTCATTAGCTTTGTTCAAACTTTGAAAGACGCATCAAAAGAGCCACATAATCACTGACTTTCTATTCACGCAGATCCCCCACAAAACGTCTTTGTTGTTACTTTCCGTTGTGATACCGGAAATTTCCTCTGATATGCCACGTCTCAGTACAGCCATTTTCACGTCCTTTTTTAATTCTTACCCATCTTTGCCCCATTTCTCAGATTAAGCTCGGGAAGAAACGAGTCGGGCTTATTGTACGTTTGTTTGATCCCATTCAGGAGTTCCACAAGGATCCTTTCTTAAGAGCCTCAGAACAAATTTCTTTAGAGCTGCTCTAACATTTAGGGTTGGTTCTGAATGCTCTGTTCCTTCCCTGTGCGTGTTCGCGAAAGAACATGAAGCAATTTTTGAAACTTTGTGGCAACAACATAGCATCATGTAAAACTCTGTTGGATTACAAGTCCTTGACTTTGCAATTCCTGTATTTCCATCGTCAGCCTTTATCTTGACGAAGGATTTAATTTAGAGAAATTTTCAATTTACATGGAGAGCTTGAGTAGAAGACATTGAGTCGGGAAGAGAAGGTAGAAGATCTTTAAAAGGATAGAAACTTCGAGAACTGTGTGGAGAGAGGAAGGGCGGTTGCGGTGTGTTAGATGGCTCTTTGAGTGCGTCTAAGGACAAGGGAATACGGGATAGAGAGTGCTGCTGTTCCCCACTGTGGGCAGTCTGTGGAAACAAAAAAAGTAGTAGAGTTTGACTAATTCGAGTTGTCTTCTTTCTAGTTTATGCAAAGAGCTTGGCAAATTCTTTTAATTTATAGAACCAGCAAAGAAAGTACCACTTCATATTTAAATCTTAAATAAATTTTAAAGAAGCTAAATTATTATTCCTATAATTTCATCGACTTAAACGAATAATTTACAGCATATCAACTTTGAAACTAACTTGTATATATTACAGAAAAAATATCTTTACTTCCAAAATTAAGAGAGACTTCTCTCTTTTTCATGCGATAACGTGAGAATGAGAAAGATATACGTCGACCATGGCAGCAAGGGACTGAGGTAGAAACGGCCCTGTCACTGTGGAAGGACTTCATTTGCATCACAGAGAACACGAAGAATATTGCCTCTACCATCATATCCTCGGCGTACAATACCAAAGACGGCTTCACAAAAGGAAGAAGGGCTAGCGCAGGAGGAGAAAACGGGAGATGAAGCGAGAGGAAGATGAGTTAAAGAGCCTAGTCAGATTTTTGCACCATCTCTGAGAATGAGAACTCCATTACTGGAGTTGGTAATCTGCAGACGCCTGAAGCAAACCGTTGGACCAAGGTAATAGTTGGTGAAGGAAAGACGAGAGAAACATTCATTTCAATGACGTCTATGTTTTGAATGGCCAGAAACAGAGACTCGTTATGTTAGCATGGAACGTAGATATTAAATAAATGAATAAATAAATTTATTATCAAAAAAGCAGTTACGAACTGCGTACGATCACGTGTAGAACCATAAACTAAATTACTCTCTGGAAGCAAGCAAGGAACCATCCCATAAATACCGATCATCATCAATTCCGATATTATAAATGGAAAACACTTTTGGAGAGCGTTTGATAAGAACAAGATCACTAATTCTTAGGTAAAAAGATTTCTCTGGATACCCTAACTTTTAAACGTGTGTATATTGAAGAATTAGAGCAGTAAAGGTTCAAATCATGTTTTATGATAAAGCATAATCTTTATCAAATGAAAGTCACAGAAATATTTTCAATTATTCTTTGATGCCTGGAGTTGAAAAAGAGATAAAATCTTGAATGTCACCAAGATCCACTTATTTTTATATTTAGACTCATCATGTAGTGGTTTGAGATTGAAACTACGACTTTGTAGAGAGAAAAATTCATATTCAGTTCTCTTAAAATACATTTCTTGTTAAGATAAAATTATATTTCGTTAATGAAATAGCGTTTGAGTATGTCATATGTCACAGTTATAATATACATTGACCAATATAAGTATATATCTGTGAATACATAATTTAAACAGTTTCTGCTTTGCCAATGTACTGTTTTAAGTTCTATGTAATTCAAGAAAATTGTATATATGTTTAAAATGTAATCCACATTAGTAACTACACTTGCGTTGTACGCTACTCGTGATAATTTATAGACAATGGTAATATTTTAAAAAACTTACACAATATGCGTAATTAATATTCCTCATATTTAATTGATGAATAAACCAATTGAGTTCTTTTCTTGGGAATGGAAAAATATTTCCAGTATTTATATTATGCATCAGTCAAAAAATTTAAGGACACAGACTTATTGGACAGGGTTGAGGGGTTGAATGACTTGTAATATGAAAAAAAAAAATTTTACAAAACATTTTTTTTGCTATAGATCAACTGTTTTTTTTTATGATATAGGAAAATTGAGAAGAACTACAAGAAAACATAATGATAATAACAATAATAATGGTAATTCTCGAATATTTTGAAATTCTAAGTAATTAGTTGGAAACAATCGTAGGAAAATGTCATCACCTTTTTCCTCAGTAATTTGCTCACGTAATTTAGAGGTTTAAGATACCTATCATTTACGATAAAAATGATATAATGACAATATCCTTGAATTTATGGGAGAAAAATTGATCCAGAAAAATTAATAAAAATATAGATTACATTAATTTATCTTAAAGAAAACAAATATCATGAAAGTAGTTTAATCTCAAGGGATATTTCTATTTCTAGGAAAAATGAATGAAACGAAATATAGACATCTGTAGCTCATTTCTCGAATGAGCTACAGATTGAAAATGAAATTGAAGATTTCGAAACAGGTAACTTACGTTAACTATAATACGACGCACTACTGTCTTGTAATATTCTTGAATAGTACGTAGAAAAATGCGACAGAAGAAGAACAAGTCAGCCAAAGAGTGATCGGAACAGTGTCGAGGAACACTTCCTCCCAAAGGGACAAGGGAAACAAAGAGCGACGGAAGGAAACGAGGAATGAGCAAGACCCTTCCAAGAAAGCGCCCCGCCGCGCCGTCGCCGACTTCTTGCTATTTGCATATTAATGAAGGGCCAAGCGGCTGTCGACATTGCTTCCGCAGTACGCCTGCCGCTCGCTCGTTCGCTAGGCCTGCTACCTCCCTCGAGAAACGCCTCAACAACCACTGTGTTTCAGGATTTACCTCTTGTACTTACGAGATCATATCCTCTCCTTATTTATGCCGATTGAGGTAGTGTAAATCGTTGCATCTCAGTTCGGGGTTGCTATAGTGCACGGGGAAATGTATTCCAACGAGAGTTATATCGTTCAGAGTTACCCTTCCAGTTCAGTTAATTGTAGGATACTCCCTGTAATTACGTAAATTGATAGTTGGTATTACCAAATAGATCACAATTCTTATTTCATTGACCCAAATAGTTCAATCAAATTTATATACGTTGTAACATATTTATATAATGCACGAACTTTTGCATTAATATTCCAGTGTTCTTCCAATTAAAATATAAAAGATAATAGAACAAATATAAATTTCTGAATATAAAAACCAGAAGATATCGATGGATATCTGCATTTTATATTTTAATTTTCTCGCTCTAGATTTAAAATTTTAACACAGTATTTATTCTTCACTAAAAATAAAATATGAATAGTAACGCTATTTTAACACATCAGTATTATTTTATTCCAATCAATTAAACAAAATGATTGTATTTATTAAAAAATTTGTTTAATCTAGTTACACTCTATTTTACTTTAATGAAAATAAACTTATTTTTTGGCAACATTTCTTCAACAATTAGAGTGTTATCTCAATTAAAATAATATGTAAAAATATAAATTACCATACAGATGTATTTTATAACATTACTCCCTTCCAATGAAATTATGTCTGCAGCTTGAATTCGGGATGCATTGTATTTATTTGAAAACCCACCCATACAAATATTTCTTTCTCTCACAATTCATGTAGAGTACTCAAGTACAAATATTTGTAAATCTGATGAAAAGTTCTATTATAATTTATTGTTCAAGTATTTGTAATTCTGTTGATATTTCCTCTGTGCTTCAGATGTTTAAAACTATTTTAAATTCAATATCTTATTACATTAATTTTCAGACTATTTCAAAAATCATGTGATCATGTTTTCAGTCCGAATCGTCCACTTCCCCACCCTCCCCGTTGATGTGTGAGACCATGTCGGCGCTCACCACCGCTTTCCCCACACCTCTTCTCTCCCCAGTCCCTACAGTGGACTGTGCGGAGACCAACGCCTCCCTAAATGGGTCGCCAAGCGTATTTCACGTCTTGTCGCCGTACGTTCCGGTTAGCTTCGCGCGCTGATCGTGTTCTATCCCCCACCTTCCACGCCCAGTGCTTGTGCGCCTCTCAGCGGTTCCACAGCGAACTGCGGCGGAAGCAACATGGCGTCGAACAATTGAAGACCGTTTAAAGAAGGAAGAGGGATTCGAGTTTACAGATCACTGACAAAGATTTGCAATAAAATAATTTTAAATAGGAAATTTTAGTAAAATTAAATATAAATGTTAGTTTCACCTCTTTATGGACGGTGCTTCTTTATTTTTAGCAACATGTTTTATAATATATTCTAGCACAACTAAAACTTGAATAAAACGATAATGTAATACGCTTCTACAATACTTTAAAAGATATCGTTTAAACTGTAGCTTTTAAGGGTAGAATACATTAAAAATAATCTATGAACTAATTAAAAAGAAAAGTAAATCTTCCTCGTAGGTAATCAGTGAAGAAATTCAAAAGAGGCAAATAGTTAAAATAAAATGAAAAAGCTTATTGAAGTGCATAGCACTTGGAAGTAAAGGAAACTTTCATTTTCAAGGTCTTTTTTAAAAGCTAGAATAAACAAACGTCGTCGGAATCAAGGAACACGGAGTATGTGATTTGATATATCATGACCAAATAGTTGTAATAACAGCTTTATTCATTTGTTTGAATTGCTCTCATTTCCCAGTTCCCAACGGAATCATTACGAACTAGTATTGGGGATTCAAGAATTTACATACCCGTGTCAGGTAACGAATTACCCCACGGGATTCTAAGTATTTCGTGTTCAGTCACCGTGGTATCATTTCACAGAAAGCAGGAGAAGAAATTTTGGATGTTCTCAGTTTTTATACCACAGTTTATAACTATTCTTAACAGTCTCCAACTTCTTCTACTCAATACTTAAGGTGAGAAACCAACAATTATTTTGATTGTCTTTAATGACTAGGAATTGTCTGAACAGATTTCTTAAACAAATACTAATCAATACTATGATGCAATTATGTTAAAAAGATGTCATTAACGTCGTGTAACTCAGTTATATCTGTACATGTGTAACCATGTATCTTTTGTTGAAAATCGATTCTCGTTACGTAATTTCCAAGGAAACTATACACATGGCACTCGTCAAGTGGGGGTATGTACGAAAAACGCCGTCAGCTCACGCGGTATCATGAATCTTCAGCACCATATCACGCTGGTTATTGTGACTAATATAAGCTATAATATATCGTATTCTGTTTTTATCATGCTCATCTGTCCTGTTATGTTTATTGTCATTTGTTATTACTTGATCGCCTAACGACGGCGAATGGTAGTGAGCCATTCAAAGAAAATATAAATATTATTCGTCCAAAAAAACATACTTAATGAAAAATACAAATGAAAATAAATACAATTGTAAGTAAAACAAAGATGTGTAAAACATTTATTTGCTTCTTTGCGTTTCATTTAATGAAATTTACTATATCACAACACAACATGAAAATTAAATAGTTTAACAATAATGTTATAAAAGAATTGTTCAGAAATTTTTGATAAGTTCTCATTAAACAAGTGAGTCGAATCTTTTAAGGCAATGAATTGAATCATTTACTAAGTGAATCATCTCTGGAGAACAATCTTTTTGGTCAATTTAAGTGATTTATCTTGATTGTTAATAAGCTAAGGAAATTTTCCTTTCAAGCCATAGGTTGATTCAAATATTTTGCCATATACTTGAAAAAAATAGAAGAATTATTCATCATCATATAATTTACTGAGTTAATTACAAGTTCCTTCGCCGACGACATTGGAGTGTTAATGCCTGTCTCTTATACACATCTAGATGTGTATAAGAGACAGCTATATCATCATGTCATCTCTAGGAAATCAGTATTGTATTATTATTTCTCATCATATCATAGCATGTCATTAAATCATTTTAACATTGTTAACAATTAACTTTCATCTCACTTCCTCACCCATCATCACTTTGCATTTTTCCAATCATTATGTTCTTGTGCAGGTAAGATTGAACTTGTCTGTACAAGAATATTTGAACAAATATAAATATAAAACCACTAATTTTTATTAATTAATTATTTAATGAACACACGTTTGTGTTCATTAATTAATTAGTTAAATTATTAATGATTAAATAAATAATTAAAAACTTACGACCCTTCATGGACTTTGAATAATATTTATATTTTCTTTGAATGACTCACTAACATTCGCCATCGTTAGGTGATCAAGTAATAACAA
>NNCF01129433.1:95778-106514 GCA_002313205.1 Laupala kohalensis
CTCCCCGCGTGTGGGACTCGTCGATTGATTCAACCCTACCCACTAAAAACCCTCCTGATCTACAACACACCAAAACATATATCACAACACACATCAATTGGAGGAGGGGCTAAAATGAGGGGGGCACATAACATGAGGGGGGACAAAGAATAAGGGGGGACAAAAAATGAGGGGTAGGACAAAAAATGACAGGAATGAGGAAAATGAAAGATACCCTAGCCTTAATAGCGTCGGGATCGAAAAGAACAAGAGGTGACCAAGGAAGGTCAGGAAAGAGAAAGGAAGGAGTCTTGCACAAGTAAGTGGAAGTAATGCCAGACTCAGCTCGGGGCTCCGTGTTCGCCAAACACGTACTTACTAGATATTAGTCCCCTGGGGAGTGAAGATTCTTGTTACCGCATGAGCTGACGAATTTTTCGTACACATAGAGAAATCTATCCCACTCCATGAGTGTCATCTACTGTGTATAGACTCCTTGGTAATTTCTTCATAAATTTTTTGTTACTGTGTCTTAATCACATTCATAACTCTTGTTTTATTTTATGGCATCACATGTTCCATAATCTACTTTTTATTAAACATATTTTTTTTAGAGAAATGTAATTACACCACAAAATATTCGTGATTTAAACATACATTTATGAAAACGTAAATGGCTCTAGAAATTATTCTTATTTCCATCGTAAGCGCTTTCTTCATTCGTTACTAGGTGCCAGATATTGCAATTGATTTAAGGCTATTGGTCTGAGCAAGGTTTCATAGTCACATTGTGTACATTATTGCCACATACACACACAACTATCTTGATAATGCAATGAAGGAGATGTGAGGAAGATAAAGTGACTAATACCACATACATGTTTATCCATACACTAGGCGTTAATTTAAACTATAATATTTCATATGTACATTCGCCCTTTTATTATTTACTTCACTACAGCACTCATAAACTAAATAACGCAAATTGATTGGATAGAACGCCTCTAAAATTTCCCTAGAGAGCCTAATAGGTATTCGTATAAGCATTCTCACACTCGTTAACACTGGTGGAGTAGAAGATCTCTCAATATCCACATATCTATGAATATCGAAATTACTTTCGGCTGTATATGCACTCTAACGAAATCGTCTCTGTCAATCGGAAGAGTCGACTGCGTGTATTTCCCTCTGAGAGCTCCTGTGTATCAATCCGAGCCTCACTTCGTCTCTACGTACAGCGCCATCGTCAACGTAATTGATTTACACAAAACGCAGCTGCACACAGCACCGGAAAGTGATCTCGTTAATCGGCGCAGCGACGCAAAGACTCGCTAATTGGTCACACCCACCAACCCACCCATGGAGGAGGTCGAGAAAAAGGGTGGGAATGGGATGGGAAGGGAAGGGATAGAGGGAAAGGTGATAACGCGCGTAATTTGTGGTAGGTGGTAGTGCAGATTATGGGTATATGGGAGGAGGGGGGAGAAGAAATTAAAACTAAAAGACCAAGGATATCTGAAGAAACAAGTAATCTGGATGTATATAACCTTCAGTTTATAATGAAGATACCAGTATATGAAAATTGGCTGAAGACATATAAAAATAACGTGTGTATAAGAATATAAGAAACATATGTTTAGTATTTCATTCAATCATGTAATTATTTAGGTTTCATTGTATTTATTCTATTTCTTTCATCTGTACTATTTAAAATTTCTGAACACTCTTTTGAGAAATCGATGCAGTTTTGAATAGATAAGTACAATTTTCCTTTGAGTTCAGAGACTTCTTTCTTTAAAACATTCGGGCAACTGAGTCCGAACCTGGTAAATTTTGCTTTACTACACCAGACAATATAAATTAAGTCTGGTATTCAATATAAATTGAATTACGTAGATCGAGTAATAAAAAAACATCAGTTGAAAGTATGAAATTGGTGGGTTTAAATTTATTATTTCTGATCTTCTGGTATAAATACGGAAAATAATTCAACGTATGTGGAGAGCAAATATGCATTAAGACAGTAATTATCATATAATATCCAAAGTTTTGAATAAAAAATAAATTGCATATGTGATATTTTTGTAATTTGTTATTACGTTTGTTANGTTTGTAATACGTTTGATATCGTAATAAGGCGTTTCTTATTTGTGGAAATACATTTCATATAAGCGATATTTTTGACTGAAATCACCTCATGGGCACATAATTTCACCCAAACATCACATACTTTTTATTTGCGTTTTTATGGATGTGAGATCAATGTCGCAGACATAAATGTTACTGTTTTTTGTGGCTCATTATATATGTACAATTTGTTCAATATACTTAAACGTTTTTCACGTCTTACATACAATGTTCAATTTATTTTCAATTTTCAAAAGGGCGTTATTAGACAATTTTTTTTCGTATATAAACAAACAATCACTAAGAATATTGGCGGGGTTAAGGGTCCATGCGCCTATGTTTAAGACTGAGAATGCCTTTGGCTGCTCACACTGTACCCTGGCATTCACTTTCAACGAATTTTCTAGTTAATTGTGGCTAGGTAATTAAGTTTTACGAGGAAAAAAAAACATAAAATAGGCGGAATAGCGCAACTAGAATATCCGTTGAGCACCGTTTGGAACACTATTCAAGACAAGACTACAGATGTAGCCGAACTCCTGGTAACCAGAACTGACTGCAGGTGCAAGATCTCAATGGTGACCCAAAGCAAGTGGATCTTTGTAACGTAGGAGGGTCTGTTCCGAAAATTCCAAGAAATTTTTCATATTCTATTATCATTTTGTAATTCAGCTAAGATTGACACCCAGATTTAGCTGAGATTAACGTTGCAAAATTTAGTGTCATCCTAGTTGAGGTGATTTGAATAACATTCTAATGAATTTACATTTAGAAAAGAAATTGTGAAACAATAAGTATATAAATATCCTTAGTCTGATAAAACCGCACTTTTCTCCAGTCTTTTGAATATCAACCAACACTTTTTCTGCTGTATTCCTCTCTTTTTACTGGCGCTTTTCGTCTTGAGCGTACATTACAATTAGCATCGTTGAAATCATATTTTTCAGGGGACTAATACATTTACATACTCATACCACAGTATTATCAANACTAATACATTTACATACTCATACCACAGTATTATCAATAAAAGAGTTTTATAACTTTCTTCTTGTAAAGAAATAAAGTAGAAATAATTGACAGGAGTCATTTCCAAACATGCGACCTTTTGTCGGATTTCTACACACAATCTTGCCAGAGCTAAAATTTCCAGTTAACTGCACCCTAATGTGCTAATGCAGATTTGTTGTCATCGTAATGAATATTCATACTTTTTCACGTGATTAATACTCTTCAGTCCGTAATCCGCGACATTAAAATTCAAATCAAAAAGGAATTAAGAACTCCTCGTGTGTATTTTCCTGTTGATCAATATTTCAGGTTTTGAGAGATTAAATGCGTCATAAATATAGTTGTAATGTGTTCCCTTGGATTTAACCAAAAATTTACAAAACACTAGAATATGTGATGTTTATCTGTTGATCGGGGATTATTCTTTTGTGACAATTTTTTATCTATTCTATACTTTTCTCATTATTCTTTCCAAAACGTTCACTGATTCGTATTCAAAATATTTTAAGAAATCGATGATAATATTAGTTGTAGTTTTTAATTTTCAGTTTAATAAGTGTAGAGATGCACGTAAAAATATCTACCCATCCGTATCCGTATAGGTAATCCCAGCAGATTTTTTAGTATAGCTTGACCAAGAAAAATATTCAAAGAAATATGTATACCTTGAAATAATATTTGGGTCCATACACCGAAAGAGAAATATGACGTTTAGATCCGCTCCCAAAATGATAGAAATATTCAAGTAATAAAATACGTCGGCTAACAGATAATGCGACAAACGAACTTTTTTTCGCAAATGAAGATTTTTGTTGTTTTCGGACACGGTTAACGAATGTGAAGATGGTGAATGAATGTTTCAGTAATTCATGAGCGAATACTAAATCAGGAAATATGAACAAACGTAAAGAAATAACAGTTAAGTATGAAATGTAGTTTTTAATTCTACTTTCCATGCTTCTCTATCCTCTTCAGTAGCTGTTTTTTTCCTTTATCGTGTGCTTTTGATTATTTAATAACACATTTTTAAATTATGGGCTGCATTCATAGCATCCGTCTATTTGTTTCGTCAATATCACTGCGTAAAGAGGGACAGACAAATGCGTTAGATTCTATGAAATACTTTATCTACCCGAGATCTCAGAATTTGTAATCAAATAGCTTTAACTAACTACTCAATAGTATACTAATATTTTTCAAGCAGATAGGAGCCTAATTGCTTGCTTAGTAAAATCACAAATAAAAATAACTCTCAAAACAAAGGAAGTAGTACATGAACGCTCTGATTAGAAAAACATACAAATAATTTGAGCTATCTAATCATATACATTGAAAAATAATGAGATGAGTGCGTGTTTATTTGTGAGAGTATATGCTTATTGTGAAGATTCATGCTTCAAGGCACAAAAAAATGAGAGTCCAAGTTACGTATGACCTAGTAAAGAAAAAATATGTTATTTCTCTGAATTTGCTCATTACTCATATTTTAAAAAAGAGATTGTTCAGCAATTTGATTTGTTTTATATACATATTTGTATAAATTTTCTTCTTATTTACGTCCCAATGTTATCTTAAATGATTCAGAATCATTGAAATATATCATAGTAACAAACAATTTACTGTGTTCAAAATTATGTCAAAAATTGCTATACAAAACGAGAAGCTTACGACCAATGATAATTCAATCAGATAATATTTATACATATGAACACCACTCACTTTCTTCTCTCGCGTACTTTTCCCCACAGTTCTAACAGACTAAGGATAACGACGTACAGCACATCGATATGAGAATCAATTTGAAATGTCTCTTTCTTAATGAGTTTTGGAACATCTCGTCCATTGCTTGGGTTTCTTGCAGTCTCGCAACTTGGGTGACTGCTGGCAGTGACTTGACGTTCGACTTGATGAAATCGATTCGTGTCCTGAGAGTGACGGAGGGCGGAATGAAAAAGCGAGATAGCGACTCGGGTCGACATCGTGTCTCGAGCTTTGCGGCGAGAGAGGCTGATCGCGGAGATCGACTCCGGTTAATTTCCTGGCGGCAGCGATTAATCGTGTGCTCTTGGCACTCGAAGCAATAGACTAGCGGAACAATGACTCGGAACATGGTTGCTGGCAAGAAATATGGATGGACCAAACAAAGTCGGGTTGAAAGGAACTGAAAATGTGATACAAGTACGCACAATCCTTCACTTCAAAAACCATTAATCAAGAAAAAACATGTAAATTTCATTATCCCTGTTTACTTTTGCAGCTTATTAGAACGAAGTTCATTAGATTTAAAACCTTCAATATTACATTTTTATACATCAAACTTTTTACGTTATTGAACCTTAATTTAAGATGGAAGTTAACTATGTAGAATATGTCCTCTCTCTATAAAACTCCTCAACATTACGAGAATGCTAGTTGAATAAATGAATTTCAAGGTTTGTAAAAAGATGAACAGTTGTCACAAATTCCATATTATAATTATTTTACTGATTTATTTCATTTTTATTTAATATTTAGTGCAGATATTCTCGATGCTCTTTGTTTTATTTTGGAAGAATACTATACGCGTTAGTATTATGTATTTACGTCTGGATTCTTTCGTGATTTTATTTGTTGGAAAGGTAATACTAATACAATATTTTTGGGCTCTAATTACCTCCATGTTGGCGAGCCCTAAAGTCCCACTAAAAAAATACAATATTTAATCAAACTGAAAGGACAACTAGCTTTCTGTAGGTTATCTGTTTACTGCACGTGTTCGTTAACTGATGTCACCGTATGGTTCTGAAAATAAGGTTAAAAATATTTATGCTGATACTACGTTTAACAAAGAAAAAGCTAATTATTTCAGATACAAACCATTATTACAGCCAAAAATCTGAACTTATTTTCATGATGAAGTGTTTATTTATAGATAATGAAGATATATCAACGCTAAAACATAACTATCGGAACACGACTGTTCAAATACGTACCATTTACTTTCGTAACTACCAATAGAGTAGAGATATTCCTATAACATACGGGGAGGAAGATAAGAAAGATATAAGTTCTGTATTTTTGTAACCGTTTCTTACGACGAAACTGTTTTCGACAAAATGAGGCCGAATACAATAAAAAATAGATCAGTAAGGAACGCTGAATATTGTTAGTAGTAGGTATTTGTATAAATTATAATCTTGAAGAAAAAGTTTTAAAATCTCAATTCCAGATTAATACTTTTATAAACTATATTTACTTTACGCAATTTGGTACTACAATCACTAAATACAGGAAAATTAGTTACTATACAATAATTTTTAAACACTTTCAAATTGTAATATCTATTAGGAATAGAAAATACTGGAAATTAATATACACGTTCCAACAATTAAAATGAAACCATTATCTTCAGTGCCAAGTAAATTTTCTATGGCACGTCGTGTGAAAATCTATTAATGGCATATAAGAGGTTTCCACATGTCAATCGAAAGTCTATCTTGTTTCGTTTAAATTTTCTTGTTACCCTTACGATAATTAATGAAATCGTGTGTTATGTGAAGAAATTTTCCACGAATCTTCGATCTCAGTCGAAATCATTCAAAGTATATGTCACATTAACGGAAACTGCGACGTAATATTCAAATGAGATTCTGAGTTCCCAAGGTATTAACTTTGAATCCATATAGTGCCACTCAATGCCCCACGGAGGCTATGTAAGTGGATGACACGGGGTCTGGAAGCTTGGGGTGGAGTGGATGCAATCACATCTCGTGATTTAATCATATGTAAATGGACAAGTATTGAACATAATTCTAGCAAGTGTCAACGTTGAATTAAAAACCCTAAAAACAGGAGATAAATACCTTCTTAAAGGGAAATACATTGCAACCCTAGTTAAAGTAATAACGATCACAGGATGTGTGCTGATTAACCTCCAATTATGATTTGCAACCACACCTGACTGCCAAGGACTTTACCNTTAATCTTATCACACATATGATCTCATATTCTAAACAATACATTACTATAGAACCAAAAACAATTTACGTATATCTTCGTATTGAAATGATTCAATTCTCCTGAAATTAGATGATTTAGCAAACTCATTAAAAAATATTCTACTAATCTATGTTTTTATGCTACTTTTTTCATTCAATCATTACTTTCCCCACTAATTGCTTTATCAAATACCAGAGATTTGAGCCACTTAACTTTCTTTTCCATCACATAAAATTAAGCTGAAATCGTGTGAAATGAGAGGTGTTGTTTAGTTTGACATAGCAAGGTACCGAACCAGAATTTATGAGAAGNCTCTAACAGATAAGCGTGAAATTGACCGACTTTGAAACAGGATAGAAACAAAGATGTCACTACTCAGCTACTGAAGATGGAACTCGCATATTATTCTTATTATGGTTCATTTTCTTACTCTCCTATTTCTATCATTTTACACTCCTTTTTTACATCCTCCTCCTCTTTTTCACCTTTCTTCGATGCTCATCATTTCTCGTTTTACGTTTCTTCAGTTACATCCTCATGATCCTCCTCTTTTCCATCTTGTTTCGATAGTTCTTCATAGCATACCTTCTCAGTCTTAATTTACTCATCTACATCCTCCTCCTCTTACTTCTCTTTATCGCCTCGTTCTGATAGCTCTTAACAATATTTCTCCTCATTTTTCATTTATTCATTTACATTCTCCAACTCTTACGCTTCTTTCCCACCTCGTTCCGATAGCTCCTTTCTTAGTCAGTCCTTTCTTTAGCTTTCTATTGCCAACTTACTCCACGCCTGGTCTTCCCTCCGAGGAGAACAAACCAGAATGTGAGGAACCGACGTAGATACGAGGGATGGGTTTACGGGCAGTGGAGAAGCCTGTCTAATGAGCCCATGTTAACTGCTCCCTAGAGATTCTCGGAGACTGCTCCCCCTTGTCGGTGTGTCTAGGACATGGACGAACATCTCCCGTGTCAGTGCTACCGCTCTGGACAACACTGCTACACCTGCAGTGGCTGCAGTTTTCCATGCAAACAATTCTAATAATTAAAAGATTTTTAATTGGAGGACCACATTGATTACCATGATTTTATATCAACACAAACAATAAATCAATGGACATAAAATGTTAACTGTTTTACGAAGAAATGACACAAAACACGTTCCCTAATAATCCCACCAAAAATCAACCTAAACACACAAGAAATCAATGGACATACACGTAAAATATCTTATTAGAAAGCTAACAGCTAAACAATGATTAAGGATGCATTTAAAGATAATTAAATTTAAAGATGAAGGATGAATGATTATGTACAACAAGGTTCAGTTAAATGTTATTGAATTCGTCAATGAAGGAAGATTGAATTGATCATGAAAGATCAAACTGTTCCTAAGATTTTCACTGACAAGTGAAAGGTACGTGAGCTCATAGTTACGTTCTTGTAGCATTTGCCGATGTTCAGTTGGCGAACAGCATCCCAGGCAGCTGGAAGATGCAGGAGACATCGACGGTGTGTGAATCCATCAATAGTATTTAAAGTTCATGTGATCACATTGTTTCCATCACAATAAAACCATATTCACGACAGTTACAGATGGTAGCATCACTTGGTTGAAGGAAATGTATAGTTTTTCCTCAAGCACAAGACACATCACAAAATGTTCATGACGGACGCAGTTATGGCCCGATGTTGACTCGACGAAGCCTGAAGAGAAAGTGATGATTGATCTAATGAAGTTACGGGACCTTCCTCACTAATTCGAGGGAACATACTCCCGCGTAAACACATTATTATTGAATAATTCGTGTGTAAATTACAGAATTTGATTAAATGTTTCATTAAAATTAGAAAACTGGTATATTTTATCATCAATTAATGTATGGGTGCGAATAGAGCTCTCTAGTGGCAGATTGAAGTACTTATGCCTTCTTGATCTATTGATAGTATTAGATAATATTATTAGCTTCTGGCGGAAATGCACCAGATAACTTCCCGTTGAAAACCAAGTAATGGTTTTCCCAGGTATCTTCGTAGTAAAATTATGTTTAGGGGTTGCTCGTCAAGAAAAGGCAATATTTTCCGAAGTACCTTCACAAATACATACATTAACCTAGCTGCTCGTCGAAGATCAGATTATGATCTCAAGGGAGATGCTAGACCAGTGATGGGCAAACTACTGTCAGATGCGGCCCCCTTAAATGTTCTATCCGGCCCGCGTGGTATTATTCCTAATTTGACGAATAAAAAAGAATACAGGCTATAAGAAAAATAAATATTTTCCTCTTTTCTCTTTTGTTTTGTTTTATATTAGTAACAACATACACATTTATTGACTTATCCTAGATATAAGAATGTTATGTTAAGAGCGAGAGACATTGACTGCTGGCAACTTTGTAGCGAAGAGTAAAACTGGCAACGGAGCCCTCCTCGCGGTAGCTACCCCCTCCACCGCCGTTAGATATCGAAACACGTTTCTTGATTCACACCTGTCTTGGCGTTGTTGGTTTACTAGTTTTACTCTGCGTATTGTGAAAAATTTTAGCTCTAAGATGCTATCTAAGAAACGTAAAGTTGATTCTGAGTGCCGTGTTTTCAAAGATGAATGGACTTGGAAGTGCTTTTTCACAGTTTTTAGGGATAAACCACGATGTCTCATCTGCAAAAAAACTGTAGCAGTCTACAAAGAATATAACATTTCACGACACTTCAACTCTGAGCACAACGGTCAAGATTATAACCTTGACCGTAGAAGAAAGAAAACAAAAAGCAGAAGATCTACGCAAAAAACTATCAGGTCAGCAAAGTATTTTTAAGAAAGTTCTCAGCAAGCAGCTGCACATGCAAGTTACGTTGTAGCATCCAATATTGCTAAAAGTAACAAAGCTCTCTCTGATGGAGAGTTTGTTAAACATTGCATGCTCCAAGTGTGCAAAATTTTATGTCCTGACAAAAGAAAAGATTTTGAAACGATAAGCTTATCTCAGATAACAGTGACTTCCCGAATTGAAGCAATAGATAAAAACATATTATCAAAGATTGGCCATTTTAAATTCTGCTAAATTACTATGGATGAAAGCTCTGATATAAATGATACTGCACAGTTGCTGTTATTTATAAGAGTTGTTGACGAAAACTTCTGTAATACAGAGGAACTAGCATTCATGAGGTCGTTGAAGGGAACTACAACAGGGTCAGATATTTTTCATGAATTTACGGAAGGAATTTCAACTTTGAAAGTACCTATAAATTGCATATGAAATATAACAACAGATGGAGCGAAAAATATGACAGGGAAAAAAATTGGATTTGTTGGGATCTTTAATGAAAAATATCGAGATAATGTATTTCTACATTGCATCATACATCAAAACGACCTGTATAAATCTACTTTGGATATGAAACCTGTGCTTGATTGTGAAGCTGGTTAATGTTATTCGATCTCGAGGGCTTGCTCACAGACAATTTCAGGAGTTTCTAGAATCGATGCAATCTGAGTACTCTGATATATTAGACTACTCGAAAGTAAGGTGGCTTAGTGCAGGACGCGTCTTCGAGCGAGTTTGGCAACTGAAAGACGAAATAGTGACATTCTTCCTTGAGAAACTGTGGTCTGTAGAGTATGAAATCTGTCTCTTATAC
>NNCF01129433.1:113828-131068 GCA_002313205.1 Laupala kohalensis
TATATATATATATATATATATATCCAATCCACGTTGCTCACAAATGTTTTTTTTTAGGCAAATACCCTGGTCACAGGTCTCACTGAAGCGTGCTCAGAACACTTCGTCAACTCTCCTACCCTCACGCCCTAACTAACTAGCCAGTTTCGTCTTGAGTTTCTCCGGGCTCGTCCTAGCTGTACCATGATCCAGTCAACAGAAATCCATCACCGAGAAATGATGTGCGATATTCAGTTTTTCAAAACTTTCCATTCGCTCATCACTTAATTGCACCATGTCGCCCTAACTGAATAATCCCACAAACCCACTATAGCGTTGTACACAGTTTTAAAAAGTGTGTAATTGCATCGATGAAAGTGAACTAGAAAGCGTTGTCGAACAATTCAAAATGTATCTTTAAATCTTCATTTACTTATTTTTAAGCATTACTTCTTTTGTAATACTATATTACTCGTAAAACAAAATAATATATTTAGTTCCTCGAACGCATTGTTCTAAAATATTATACTTGAAACAGTAAATATTCGTACTCTGATTTCTGCGAACACTATTACGTATGGAATCGTTAGAAATAATATTTGTGTTAGTCACGCTCATAATTCACCTCATACAATTTATGTCGTCATGAATCTGAGCGAGATCGAAAGAAAGAGAGCATTTCTTCGGGGAGAAGGTCGTGGATGCATGCAATGTCCAAACAATACTATATGTCACTGCTTGCACATACATACATTCGCAAATTGCGTCCACACGCCAAACATTGTGAAGCGTATATATGCAATGCAAATAGACAAGCAAGCTTCTGTACGCTTCGCACAGGGGCGCGTTCACGGGATGCCGCAGCTATCGAGGGAGTAATTACCTCAACGTATTCCCAATAGATTGCTAACGGACATCTAATACTGAAGCAAACATTGATACCTCTAGTAATTCCTAAATAATCTAACATTTGTACACTCAGAGTATTACCTCGCGTGGTGAGAAGATATATATTTTTAATGCTTTCTGAAAATAAAAGGATATTAGAAAAAATAACTAAATGGGATTCTACAACATCTTGAAAATTAAATACGAGTAATTTAAAATATTGTTTCTTCGTCTGAAGAATGGAAACGTATGAANGATATTGTTTCTTCGTCTGAAGAATGGAAATGTATGAATATGTTTGCACACAAAATAAATTTATTTCATAGACACTCATCCATGTGATTGATAATATTTATACTTAGCTTGTTGGTACANAATATTGTTTCTTCGTCTGAAGAATGGAAACGTATGAATATGTTTGCACACAAAATAAATTTATTTCATAGACACTCATCCATGTGATTGATAATATTTATACTTAGCTTGTTGGTACAAAAAAATTGTAACTTGGTACAACTACCAACAATTGACTTTTGATATTATTTAGTAATTTCAATTTTTTTTTAATGTTTAAATAGATTAAAATCGGATTGAACGATGAATTTTGCACCATTAGACAAATAGGAACTACTAATACCCAATACTTAAATATTCATTAAATGTCTCCCTTAAAAATATTATTACTTTAAATAACAATTGACAAGCCCTAAATCCCCACAAAAAAATAACTATTAGTTCTCATAACAATGTCTTCACTATAATTGTACAACATTAAAAATATACTACCCAACGTGACAACACACCCACTTCGCTCAACTCTAACACATCACAGACCAAAATGTTCCAGACAAAAATATATTAATGTACGTTGCTTGTATTTTGTATGGTGTTAAATAGTTTGTAGAATATGCCCGCTTTTCCTGTCTTTTTTTGGAATTTCAAACTTCACATAAAAGTGCAATGAAGATTTTTCAAGTAGGTTGAGGATAAATACCGCTGACTTAAAAGGCAGGTAATGTTCCTTGTCACAAAGAACATTCAAACATCAACTCAATTCAAACATCAGTCCGGGTTCAATACCTGGTGGGGCCAAAAAATATTTTTAGCTTTTTCTTTCAATGTCCCAGTTCATATAAATTATACAAATAAATAATGATCCATCCTTCTTCTACCTCTTCTTCTATCCACCTTCTATTTCTCCTAGTATCACTAACTCTTACTATCACCAACTACTCCTACTAACACCTTCACGTAGGCCAATTTGTTAGTTAACCCAGCTAAGCGGCTCACCTAACAATAACCTACCACCCAACTCCTACCTTCTATCGCTCCATGTAGATAAGCTTCAATATCACTCTACATATCCTATTTACAAATAGTACAATATAAAAAGACTCAAATAAATCATGAAAACTGGTGGTGGAGTAGCAGTTACTCCTACGTGACTATATTTTAACATATGTCCTCGTTTCGCGAAGTATCACTCTTATTCACATCCTCCAGCCACCAAAACGACGACTCCCCAATCCACAACTGCCATTGATCGCGCCTCTCTTTCTTGTGACCCACTTGGCAGCTCAGAGCGAGTCTCCGCAGCCCACGCACGGGGCCATATTAGGAGCATCACGCGTAAAGGAATGGATAACAAACGGCCGGTGGCGTCACCCATTCCACCTCCCTGTGATGAATCCGGCCTTATCTTCGGCGCCCGCCGTCGCCCTCTTTCCCTCCACCCCGTCGCAGTTCGTCATCGCATATTGTTTTAAATTATTCATGCGTATGAGCTCTAGACGTGGGGGTGTGAAAGCACACTTAGGCACGTTTAAGGAAGGAGGAAGAAAAGATGGATTAATGAATAAATCATTTTTTGTGGGAGGTTGGAGTTGAAAAGAGAATATGGAACGAAGTGAGTGTGAATAATCGTAAGTGGTGGAGGTAACAGATACGTCTCCAAGGTGCTCATATTTGGTGTTTGGCGTTTAGATAAGAAAAACTAGAATAACTTGAAAAGTGGTGTAATCTGAATTACATGATGCATTCAAAATCACTCACGCGTCACAAAGACATTGTTTGTCATCTCTGCTTACATGTTTTACAGTAATGCTTTAGGTAATAATTCAAAACCTCGTAAAATAATTTCACGGTTTAATCGTATATTCTAGTAACAGTAGAACAGATTTATTAGAAGTATGACAACTCGCAAAATTATTCAACACCAACCTCGTAAAAGAAACGAGCTGGAGAATAAGTATCCGCAAGGTTTATTTTCAATAATACAACTTCAATATCAATTAAATTTGTCAACAAAAAATCTCGGGTGAAGTTGCGATGTAGAATGCTAATTGCTGTTCAGAAGAACCTCTTTAATCCAGCATTCTATAATCCGGATAATTCGGCATTGACCGTTAATTTTAAAAATTGAGTTTTCATATGATTTTCATGTCATATTTGCTTACATTCTTAACTGAACCTGCATTGTAATTTATGAATTGTGTAAGACCATTAATTTGTTATGAATGTAAATTATAATATGACACAAATATCTAACATAATAAATATAACAAACACATATAATATAAAAATGTTCATAAATATTTTATTCTTTTTAAAATCCCGTTTTCAAAAGAAAAATACATAGCGCGTAAAAATCCCCAAACCAGAGAAACCCATGTTCCGAGCGTTGCAGATTAAATGGATTTTACAATTTTTTTTCAATTTATTGTTACATCACTTTATAAACCATCATTCTGCAGATTAATAGAATACGCAATATAGCACTAGTACAAATCTTCAGGTCTTCCCATCTCCATAGTAAAACAATATGGGATCCTGTGTGTATCTCCTCTTTCAAGTGCGCGTGAAGTCGTGTGCACCATTTCTCTCCACTTTTCATTCCGTCTTTTCTCACCGCTCTATTTCACTCCTCTCTCAAAACCGAAATATATCTCGCATTTTATTCACGTAATACCACATGACTTTGTTCATCAGCTATTAAGCTCTATTATCTATTACGTTTGGTACATCTATGGCCAGTATCTCTTGCATATACCACTTGTGTACACCGAAGGTTAAATACACAGATGCACACAAAAATAGTTTGTCTGTCCCAAAGACTAGACCTAAGTATTTCGTCATAACTTTTTGAACAGGTACGTTTCGACGATACAGAGTAAAAGACGCTAGATCATTTTTCGATTCAAATAAAATCCAAGGTTGTGAAGAAAATATTGTACACGACTAGACCCAAGTATCATTATGTACTTTGACGCGCTAAATCTCAATCCGGGGTCAGAATTGCTCCATCGGCCTCAATCTTTTTTTAAATTGCGGAAATTCTCCCTTAAATATAGAAAATGCGGATTTAGGAAAACTGGAGGGTGATGGAACAATACGAAATTCGGATTCAGCGCGTCAGTATACAAGTTTAGTCTTTGAAAGAGACGTTTTTGTTTCGTGAGTGTGCATGTGATACCATACAATATAATGAATATAAGTAAGTCGTTGCAACTACATGCAATATATAGGGGTGAATTACACCTATATGTGCCATGTTGGGACTAAGTCTTGTTAAACTTCAGAAATGTAGAAGTCGTTATTTGATAATTAATTGAATTGGATATTTGAGACTTACAGAATAAGCACGATGTACAGTTTTTTTTCTTCACAACCTTGGATTTTATTTGAATCGAAAAATGATCTCGCGTCTTTACTTTGTATCGGTGAAACATACTTGTTCAAAAAGTTATGACAAAAGTTTATTAAAAGAAGCGAAGCCAATTTTAATCCTTTAAATATATTGCTATTTGAAATGCTTCTGTAATCAAAATTAAACGTTTAGTAGCTAGTTGAAAAGACAAAAGAAATTTTGTTGCCTACCAAAATCCTCGTTCTAAATGGTATTCAAGTTTGCTTCAACATCTTCGCCTACCACTTCTGCTATCATTTCCCGTTCAAAGCATTTTTTTGTGGGGCTTTAGGGCTCGTCAACGGCAAGGTCATTAGAGCCCTTACCCCGTTCAAAGCAGTGTATTGCTACTCACAAAAGTCGTTCACCGGAGCCACTGCCAACTACGACAACCAAATGACCAGTAACAGCCGAATGTTAAGTGGTGCAGCGGCTTTCAAACTACGACTAAGCCTTGCCAGCTTGTTTATGAACGCAGTCCGGTAATTGCTGATAGCTCACCGGACTCGCTGGGTTTCGTGGTCCGAGCGGTTTCGCCGGCACATCCAAGCGGCGGTGATACGGCTAGTAGTGATAATTATAGGAATAGCAGTGGAAGCCTCGACGAAATATCCTTGGTGACTAAAGAGGAGAATACTGAAGAAACAGATATGTTAGGGATTGCGCGTGTGTGGGATTTGAACCGAATTACGCTTTACTAAGAAAGTAAAAAAAGGAAAAAATACTACATGAGTTTCAACACATTCATGTCTTTTAACAATATTAATAATAATAATAATAAACAAATGAAGACAAAAGTCTGCCCGATTATTATCAGAACCANAGGAAAAAATACTACATGAGTTTCAACACATTCATGTCTTTTAACAATATTAATAATAATAATAATAATAATAATAATAAACAAATGAAGACAAAAGTCTGCCCGATTATTATCAGAACCAGTGAGCAAATATATAGACGACAATCTTCAGAAAATTCCAAGAAACACCTATGTATCCGAGGTACAAAAATTACCGTTCTGGGGACGGCTCACATTATCCGGAGAGTGTGCACCTAAGAATTTCTCAAGGTGACACAGCCTAAGGGAAGTGGAACTTCCTTGGACGCGTTCCGAAATACTTACCAGCTAGGCTGCGAAATAATACCAAGTAGTTAAAGTTTCTTATTTTTTCCATATAAATGATACAAATAATATTTTACAATTATGCCACGTTAAATTTACAAATATCCATAATACCTAAATATTCAATAATTTTAAATTTCACAATTCATAAATATTGAATCATTATGAATTACGCAATTCATAAATGTTCAATCATTATCAATTACGCAATTCAATAATATTCAATCATTTTCAATTACGCAATTCAATAATATTCAATCATTATCAATTACGCAATTCATAATTATTCAATCATTTTCAAATACACAATTCATAAATGTTCAATAATTTTCAATTGCGCAATTCATAATTATTCAATCATTATCAATTACGCATTCCATAAATGTTCAATCATTTTCAATTACGCAATTCATAAATGTTCAATCATTATCAATTACACAATTCATAAATGTTCAATCATTATCAATTACGCAATTCATAAATGTTCAATCATTATCAATTACGCAATTCATAAATGTTCAATCATTATCAATTACGCATTCCATAAATGTTCAATCATTTTCAATTACGCAATTCATAAATGTTCAATCATTATCAATTACACAATTCATAAATGTTCAATCATTATCAATTACGCAATTCATAAATGTTCAATCATTATCAATTACGCAATTTTATTATTAGTAATAATCATCATCATCATCATCATCATCATAATTGCACAGCCTTGGCAAACTCGGAATATCTCAAGCGTCATAACAATGTTGGAAGAATTGTCTTCAAAGCGCTTCTCCCCAACCTTGGAATAAAAGGTCATATTAACATCCCATATTACCAATACGACCCCCCACCAGTTCTTGAGAATGCTAATGAGAAAATTTGCTGGGACCGTGAAATTAGAACAGACCACACAGTTGCTGCTAATAGACCGGATATCACCCTTCACTTCAAGCAAAAAGAAGAAATTTTTCTTATTGACATTTCTATCCCACTATCCCACAATCCACAGCCAGCGTATCAAACCAAGATTGCAAAATATGGTGAACTCGCATTTGAAATCAAGAGGCTGTGGAAAGTAAAAAAAGTACAGATCTTGCCCATTGTGTTAACAACGACTGGACTGGTACCAAATAACACGCTAAGAAACATAAAACTCATCAAAATTCCTGATACCATATCCCTAATTCAAAAGTCAGTCATCCTGGATACCTGCCACACTATCAGAAAAACCCTCAATGAATAGGGCCGAGGTCTCCGTCCTTCCCCTCCTCAGAGCGTAATGCCACTCACAACAGGGTAGGTGAATGTTTCCCAGCCAGCTGGCTGAGAAGTGCAAAAAGTCATAATAATAATAATAATAATAATAATAATAATAATAATAATAATAATAAATGAAAATGTGGAAGCTTAGTAAGGTATATGTTGTACCAATTGTGTTTTCGACTACTGGTGTGATCCCTAAAACCCTACATGAGAGTCTCAAGATCCTCGGTATAAGGAGAGAAGTGTAAATTCTTCTCCAGAAGGCAGCTATTTTGAATACGACACGAATAGTGCGTAAATTCTTTAGCCATGTGTAAATAAGTGTACTTGATTTGTATCCGTACCTTATTTATATGTATTAATATAATAATAATAATAATAATATAAATAATAATAATTGTCTTTATTTTGACGGGACTCAAACCATGGGGTCTGCTCTTCCGTCTAACCATTCTTTATTTTCAACTTTTCATTACTTAACTTTCCCTTTTTAAACCTCGACTACATCAGCAAATAATCAAAGTAGGTTAATCAAATGCTTCAATTCAGTTTAAAATTTCCACTCTGAGTAGTAGCTCATTGCTCCCTTTTTCGTAACGATTAAGTATTCGAAATGTTTTTACTACTTTAGATATAATTTAATTGTATATCCATCACATTAAATTAGAGAATACTGCTCTAAATGTATTTGACCGGCATAGTAATTGACCTAGATAAGTTCACATTCAAATATATGGAACACTAAATCATTATATTAAAAACATGAAAAGATTCTTCGGAAAGTATTCGTATTTTATTATCTTACGAAATTATTCACGAAAATCTGGAGAGAAAAATCCTACGATAAAAGCATTCGTGTGAAGCAAACCCATTTGATCAAAATATTATCGTATGAATTATAATGGAGCTTTGAATGAAACTCATCGAAACACTTTTTCCATAAATATACGACTCGGCACCAAATCAATGAGGAACTTGGTAGCGACAACATCAAAAACGAGAAGTGCGGAAGCAAATAACCGCACACGGAGACAGCTGTGGAACGGCAGTAGTGGAACACAATTTTGGCGGAGTTGAGTAATTGTTATGGTATTGGCGATGGTGAATACGGAGGTAACAACCGTGGTAGAGTGGGCATCCGGCGCGGTCCTTGCGCTCGCAAAGCTACACTTTAATTATGTCATTGGGTTTTAATGTCAACCATATCGGACGCCAATATCACTATTACTAATCCCTTGACGAATGAGCTGTGCTCGCGGGAACGGAGGCGGAGTGGGTGCTCGCAGCGGCTACACCTCAACGCCCGTTTCCTGTGCAAGGGTTGTACAAAACTCTCTAGCGCAAAAGATGCACATAATTCCCGACCTAGATTTCCTTTTATGTCTTTTTATAAACTAGAAGATAAAACACAAAGGGAGCAATAATATCGGAAAGCTTTTACAGAATGAATACGGATATCTCAGAGATTATTCTTTCCACAGAGTTTCGTGTTTAAACGATTAAAAATATAAATAAGATAAAATATTTCACCATTTCGGCTTCAAGTAAAATATTTCACTCTGTCTTTGATATTTTTTCCACGAAATATATACATAAAAGACTATCTAAGCTTAGAAAATTATTACACAAAATGTTTCAGAGTGCTTACTAACAGATTATTTTACTTAGAGTTGGGCTTTCAATAAAAGAAACCAACGTACCTATTAATATCCAAAATATCCTAAGATCGTTCACAGGCATATTTTGTATTTAACTACAGGATACACAAAAATTTTGGCCAAGATTTTCTTTAGTCTTTTTAAATTCGAAAATAAAAAGATATATTATCTGGAAGCTTGTACATTATCACTGTTATTTCAAAGATCATTGTTTTCTCCAACTTTCACTATTGAACAATTGATACAAAAAACAAAATAAACCGCTTTGCCGCTTTTACCTCAACCGAAAAATTACAAACAACCTTAATTGTAATTTTTTACGATATAAACAAAAGACTATCTAAGCTTAGTATTTTTTGTGTTAAGAAAGTGATTATATGATACCAAAACTGATATATTTTTTAAGATGATATATTAATCCAGTCAAATTTTTACTATGTATTAAATCACGTCGTACGATTGAAATCGCTCTCAAAAATCATTAGTTCTTCAATGTCAATATTTCGAATTTAAGTTTTGTTCCCACAAGCAAATAATAAATATATCAAACCACATGATACCCCGATCATTATATAAAGGAAACAAAAGAGAAATAAAACAGTAGACTTAAAATTACATCAAAAAATTTGGAGAGGAAAGTGTATACAAACTAATATAAGGATACTTTCTGTTTATTAAACCAAAATATTTATAATGACTACTGCTACTATTGTCTTATTTTGTTACTAACTTTGCTACTATTGTCTTATGTTGCTATATTTTTATCCCTCTTCATTCTGCATCATCTCTTATTGTTGTATTCTTTTTCTGCCTACAAGTACATGATTTCCCATTTCAAATGACTAACTTTTCTTGTAAACCTCTTTTGACGTCCTTATTTTATTTACATAGTCCAGAAAACATTCAAATTTATTTTATGCCATTAATTATATTATTATTCCCTTATTATAAGAACTGAAAAGAGTGATGGAATAAAACTGTCCTCGGGTACCTTTAACCCGGACGCTTTTTATGCCTAGGGATAGCTATACCATGCCGGGCTTATTTAATTTAACGCGACAAAATAAGGAAATTCAGAAATAATGTAAGAACATCTGTTCTGTGTTAAAGATTGTCTAGCTAAATTTTAAGAAATTTTAAATATTAATTAACAACTTAATATACAAGATTGAGACATGATCTTTTTTTAAGCAAGCATTTGATTAAGGTGTATTATGATCTAGTAAAGCAACCTACAGCTCTCTGAGAACGAGTGTGATTCACATTTGTATTCAATAAGGAACACTATTTTGTTTCTACCTGAACTTCACCCGCCCTACAAGTGAGTGTTGTAGGTTGCTTACCGAACAGGCGTAGCCTTTTGAGAAAGTCCTGTTGTCAAAAGCTTTATATTGTTTACAGTCTTTAGAGTTCATTCTATTGGTAGCAATGAGTTTTACTCGTCAAATGAACCAGACTTAAATGTTGGATCCTTCTTGGTGATTATGTGTTTTGACTGTATCCAAACCAGTTCGATAATAGTTTAGGTTGGACGGCGGATTGATATTTGATGTTCTTCTCTTCCATAAGAAATGAAAATAGTTTGAGCGATCGACTTCAAATTTGTACAACCTACAAAGTATCACAAATAACTTCCTTCTCGCAACCTCGCTGGAATGGAGAGGAATAAATGGGAGTGGACACTCGACATGAGTGGTTACGTGGAAGGCCTCACACTTTTAAACCGGATGTATTACATTTACTACTGCAATTAACTTCCGTTGTATAATGAAATTAAATAAATGATGTAAGACTTACGACCTTTTAAGGACAAACAGTATATAATTTGTGGAAAATAGCTCTCAACATTTCGACTGTCGTTTGAAGTTGTCGTCAGATGGTATAAATTATAACAAGAAACATAATAGAACTCTTTTTTGTAGTATCTGTAAATGGGAAATCCAGCGTGCTATTGAAGCTGTTTCAAAAACTATTTTCTTGCATGATTGTGTTGTCTTATGGCTCATATTAATTTAGTTTTATGTGTACTCAACTTTGGCACGGTTCTGTACATTGATTCTGTAGCCCCATCCTGGCCCGGGTTTTGCTCCGGTCTTCCTTCGGGTAGAGGCGGATTTCTTATACAGGTTCTCCAGCCTTTTGTCTAGGGGCGTGTTTATTGTAACAATAAATCGTCAATTTAGTGTTATTTCATTTCTTATGATTTTTAAACACAATACTCATAATAATCTATTGTTCGATAATAATTTGTACATGTAAATTGTTTGCGTTAAATTACAAACATTGACATTCTTTTAGTATTATAACTCGCAGCTAACTTTTTATCTTATCTTGGAATTTTTGCCTAATTTTTTGAATCCGCCTCTGCCTTAGGACTCTTGATCGGGATTGATGAGATGGTCCCTTGCTTGCTTCCGGTGAGTAAACGGTTAGCTGGGTTTACCAACAACTTGGCTCACGTGGAGGGTTTAGTAGGGGTAGTCAGTAACAGAGTTACCGATACTAGGAGCAATAGGAGGTGGGTGAACGAAGGAGGCTTAACTATTCAGTAGTCACAGCAATACGAACCGGGACATTAAAGTGAAAATCTACAATTTCTGACCCGGAATTGTACCAGGGATGACTTTGTGATGAGCAAGAACGCAAACACCGGAGTTCCCGGAGGAGCACAGAACAATTGATCATAATATAAACATAAATACAAACACAATATATGTGTATAAAATATGTATACAAGAAAAGCAGAAATTACACAGATATGATATAATATTCTATTGTATATACCAGATAGCTTTTTAGTGTGGCTGCGTACATGCAAACAGACGTTTGTATTTTTAATAAATATCATTTCTAATACGCAATTTGTGTAATAAATAACTTCCATATCCAATATTAATGTATTGTCCTAATCAATCAGGTGGTCTTTATGAATGCGATGTGAAGATGCTACACTTCGTTCAACTGATTTTGTGCTCCTGGACTCTAATTTAAAACCCTCACTTTGTCAGACAAACATAGCTAGGATTACAATCTATACATTTTATTTTGTATACTACAATGTTAGTATTTGTATGATCTTTCTTATCTTTCCTTTCGTTATAAAATTATTATAATTATTTTAAGAATGAGATCAATTTCAAATTATAAGGCTAAGTAATCTATTAAGTGAAGGAGTTATAAACTTGTTATAAGGAAAAACTGTATAAATAATTTCACCTTGTTGAGGTTGCGCTTGTTGCTTGTTAGAAAGGTGATACAATCTTGTTTTAATATTTTTATTAACAAATTCTGCAGTAAGTAGTTGAAACTATGATACCCACTATTTGTAAATATACCCTCTAATGTTGTTCATCCGAAAGTACTATTGCTTTGTCATAGCTCTCGTTTGTATTAAAGTGTTCTCTGAATTAAAGTTAAATATGTGACCTTAATAAGTGCTATACCAGTTAAAAGATAGTTTAGTGTTTGTGAGCTATTTATAACAATGTATATTTATCATAATATTGTCTCATCAAAACATATATATTGTGACGTAACTAAGTAATACAATAGTGTAGTGGGTAATACTCACCACTACTTAATTAATAATGGGTTAGCGATTAATGCTAGCCCGCACGTTCATGCGCCAATTGTAAAACTAATTAATAATAATATAAGGGAAGTGGATAACTCTATCAACATTAATTAATAAATAACGATTAATGAATGGACTTTATGACGGGCGGGGTTCGTGACCATTTACTAAAAGAAACACATTTTTGGTATTAAATACGCTCAGCGTCAAATTAAAACTGGTTTTTAATTACTAACTACTACATTCTATCATCACTATCCTACGCATGCTCACACATTCCCCTTTATTTATCCCTCAAAATGCACACGCTTTATGTTAAACAATTGTTCACAGTGATGTGGGTTTATTGACAAGTCCCCAAGACATCATTTTCATCCTATATTTACGTAAAACATTAATTATTAAACAAACAAAGCTAATTGGTTCATTGCTGAATAAAGAGACATTACTGTCCGTCGTAATGAAGCACACGCTTATTTTCGTCCAAAGACGCACTGCTCGCATCTACCTGAGCTGAATGCAACCAGCTATGTGAAGTTACCTTAATTACCAACATTGGTTGAAAGGTTGAGTTGCTTGTGCTAAACTGAGTGGTCGCCTCGGGCNCGTAATGAAGCACACGCTTATTTTCGTCCAAAGACGCACTGCTCGCATCTACCTGAGCTGGATGCAACCAGCTATGTGAAGTTACCTTAATTACCAACATTGGTTGAAAGGTTGAGTTGCTTGTGCTAAACTGAGTGGTCGCCTCGGGCTGTAGTTTGGTTCGATGACCTCTGCGCTTCCTACCGCCGACTACCCCTGTTTCGCCTCCTAGCTAAATGGAACCAGCCGCCTCTCGTAAACTCATTCACGGACGCCACCAGTCACCTCGCTGAAGTCCCGTGGCCTAATTACTGTTCATGGCCGTAACTTCCGAGTCTCTCACTTCCGGATCGCGAAGCGAACTCGTCACGAGATGTTTTTCCAAGATATTATTAATTGTAAAATACTCAGAATTCGCTAGCCATCTTAAACGATACTACGTTGCTCGTTATGAAACTTCACAAATCCCAAGCTCTAAAGTTCAAAGATTTCGTAATATAAAGTTCAATCACTAAACACATGATTGAAAGGAGATCGCACTCGTGCTAGCTCACTTAGCTGTACGATCGGGCACTCTAAGTAAATACATATCTGAGTAAATCGAAGTGAGAATGAGTTCCGAAAATACTTGAAGTCTCTAAGTGTTCCGAAAGGAACTTTGAATGCTAGTCTCTCTGCATCTAAGAAAACACTCGAAGTCTCTGAATGAAAGGAAGTAAAAATCTCTGAATTATAGTCTCTCTGAATGATCTCTGTGCTTCCAAACAACTAATTTTATAATAACTATCCCTCCTCTTCCTCAAAATTTTGAAAAGATGTGTACACTCTTCTTCATACAACGTGATTTCAGGAGTCAGTAATCTTGTTCTGCGTAATCCACGTGGAGTCACTTCGATTGGTTAAATGTTAGTGACGTCTGTCGTGCTCTAGACGAATCACACTGTCGTGTTTTAACAACGACGTTCGTTTCTTTTCCTCGACGTCACACCCGGAGCACGTGGTCCCTCGCCTCTTGAGGGATTCTCGTGTCTCGAGAGTGCGTCTCGCGTTGTCTATTGTCCCTGGTTCCCACGCAGCATCTTCCTTTGTCGAGCGACAGTTGGCCGACTGTCAAAAGAACTCCTAGTCCTTCTAGTTCGAACTTGCCCTCATGTCCCTAGTGACTCTCACTTCGGATATGCCCCCTTTTGTTAAACGTACTGTATCGTCCGAAGCTTCCCATCCCCTGGTTTGTGTTGCGCCGTCTCGTGTTGACCTTTTTGACTCCCAATTTTTATGATCTTGTTTTTCAGGTCTGGGTTCTGTCTTGAGATGTTCCAGAATCCGCTTCCTTGAACCTCAACGTTTCTAAATCCACGCCTTCTGTTAAATCCATACAAAAGTGACACCTGGTTAATTTTGGCTGATTTCCTATTATATTTGCCACGTCTGTCTTTTGGGGGCTTCCGTGCGTAACCGTCTCTCTTGAATTTCGCCGCTTCAACGCCCACGTCGTTGTTAAATGTTTACAAAGCGGTCTTTGGTTAATTTTGACCATGTTTCCAATTGTATTTTATATTTGCGGATTCCGCACAGACTAGTGCGCGTAACCGTCTCCTTTCGAAATAAATTTTTATTGTGTTATTCACCACCTTGGCCTTCCACTTTTCAAAGACGGCGACAGCGCTCTTTGTCGGCGCGTCGCGCTGTCTGTTGCGACACCCAGCCACCATCGCTTCCTCAACGGCATGTTTTTTAAATGTTTCTCGAGTTGTATTTAAATTAAGAAAATTAATATTTCGTGAAAGTAATATTGTAAGAATCTATTAATTCTTAATTAAAACAGAATAAAATTAGAACCAGGTCGAGCACGACGCACGCATTTTTGGTTAAAAGTGGGAAGAGGATAAGAAATTTACCAAAACAAGAGATATGGNTAAATATACCCTCTAATGTTGTTCATCCGAAAGTACTATTGCTTTGTCATAGCTCTCTTTTGTATTAAAGTGTTCTCTGAATTAAAGTTAAATATGTGACCTTAATAAGTGCTATACCAGTTAAAAGATAGTTTAGTGTTTGTGAGNGTATGAAAGTGCAACGGCCAGAGAAGCACATGTTGTGGGTGGGGAGAGAGGTAGCCTCCCTTTACAAATTTAAAAGGACGAAGGATTAACAAAAGTTCCGCGACCCAAGAAACCGTGGGTCTGAGAAGACGACTTGCTGCGGCAGAAATCGTAAAGCGACGACCGTTGGATGGGTGTTGCAGACGGGTAAGGGAAAGAACAAGGAGAACGATTCTTAAATATTCGAGAATATTCTAGGTTTATTTGTTATGATTTCAGAAAAAAGAGTTAAATTCAAAATTATGAAAGAGTCGGTTGAAGTAGTGGAGACCGTTTAAGTGGGAAAATTTCATGGAAAGGAGCGATTAAATTGGTGAGAAACATGCACTTGTCGTTGCAGTTCAGCCAATCGTGACAATTTTGAAGGAAGGCAGAATTCGTTGTTATTGGCTAGAAATGGTCACATGATGTTCAAAAAACTGTACCAAGTGAGATAACTTCGAGGGGACCGGGGAGAGATGAACCGATAAAAACGTCGCAGTGAAGTTCCTAGAGCATCATCAGCATTTTCATCATTTTTCATTTCAGTATTTTTCAGAGACGTTTCATTTCAATTCAATCCGAAGCACATCTTTCCGAGTTGCATTCGATGCACGTCACTTGACGTCTGAGACTCTGAGTTTCGTTACGATTTGTTTTGTGATTCGAAGATTCTTTTCTGAGATAGATTCTGAGAGTCAGTCCGAGATCATGTCTCGATTTTCAATCGAAAAGTTTCGGATAAATTAGTTTTAATCACTAATTTAATTGCAGTCCGAGTTATGCAGTACTTGCGAAGACTCGAGTTTAAGGACGTTTGTTTCGAGAACAAGTTGGAGAACCGACTACACACGTTGTTGTAACGAGTAGCGATCGCCGATATTAGGGAATCGTGTTACAATACGGTGAATAAACTCTCGTTTGTGGATGAAGAAGACGGTGACAGTGGAAGGAAAATTCCGAACGAGGGGTCCAAGGATAGTTCTACTATGTCCGTTAAAGCAGACTGTTGGCGATGGCTACAGCTGATCTGAAAGAAGGACGGACTCAATGAAGCTGAGACGGAACCAGGGTTTTCTCACCTCCTCAGATGTTTAGACTGTTCTGGTCATCGAAGCATTAAGGTAACCTGTGGAAGCAATTAAGTGGAATCGATCGTAACCAGTGCTTCAAACAAGAACTGAAATGCCCTACGCTCAGGACTATTGTATTTGTATAAATAGCAAAGGCCTTAAGAATAATGAGCAATTATGATGATGTCTTTTTTTAATTTGACTGGTTGTTAATTAACATTCTCAAGTTTTCAGCCATGTTAGTTTTATGTGTTTCCGTATGAATTTTGGGGTTTTGTTTATTGTGTGCATGGAATGATTACTAGTAGAGGGTAGTTTTCTTTAACTGACTGAGCCAATCTTGTTTTGGAAAAAAGCGTTTTCCTGTGTCAAGAAACTCTCTATCTGGGACATACTTAATTAAAAATAATACATACCTGCAGTTTATTTTATTAAATTCCCTGAGATTTATTTATCAGTGTTTCATTGCTAATTAACCCATTGATTTATCTATCTTTGTTGTTTTCTTTTAATATATATATATATATATATATNAAAAATTTAAAAATTTAAAATATTTCAACGAGTTTAAATTGTTTGAATGGATATGTAATAATGCATAGTTTTTAGTATTGATGAGATGTTAAATAATAGTTCCAATTCAATTAAGTTGCAGTTCACATCACATCGGGAAACGGTACCCTGTGTGTTGGAGATAGGAAGAGTGAATCGTAAAGAATATTGTAAAACAAGCGATATTAGATTGATATTTTAAGAGATTAATAATCATGTTGCCGCTTTGTAACCGTTCGGAACATAAGAGATACACGGCCCCCCTGGAGGTGGGGGTTGAGAATAGCATAATTATCGATAATTAATTATATTAATGTCAATGTCCTAGCTTTCAGGGTTCCTGAGATAAATGGTATGACTCTTCCGATAAGTCAGAGTTGGACCATCATTGGGGCAGTTGACTGAGATGCCCAAGAAGTAGTGAGAAGGGAGTTCCGTGTAAAATTATTTTACAAAATAAGACGAATATTTCAGTTAAATTCATATATTTCGATGCCTCACAGATGGAAAGTGACGTGATGCCGTGTAACAATTAGTTTAACTACTGTTTTTAACACTCCTTACTCTCTGAGGGTGAAGTGGTACGCTAAGCTAATTTTATGTCTCTTGCTCAAAGGGAGATTATATTTATTAATTTGTATTTTATATATTGATGATTTATTTAGATTTGCTCCTGGAGGTGTGTATATATATATATATATATATATATATATATATATATATATATATATATATATATATATATATATATATATATATATATATATATATATATA
>NNCF01129433.1:131274-142636 GCA_002313205.1 Laupala kohalensis
ATCTTTGTTAAATGCACAAAGCAATTAATTCATTATATTTGATGTAGATTGATTTTTTTCCTTCCTAAATTATTCTCTTAAATTTACGTATTTTAACACTCCTATTTTTAATAACGTTTTTTCAATAATGTGGGTGAACCTTTGTAGATAGACATATGCTGTCGCGGACGTTTTTGTAGGCGAACTTTTCATAGGCGTAGACGTTCTTTGAGGCGAACAATATTACGATTCATAGTTATCACCTATCTCTAACCATTCTGGCAGTGTAAGCGAATGGAACCTCTCTTTTTTCCCGATTTCATCAACATTTATGGTCAAAATCATTTCCAATCTTTCTTTTCACACATTTTAAAAATAAAATAGCCTATGTTCATCCTGGGCATCGTACCTATATCCTTGCCAAATTTCATCACGGTCGGTTTAGTGGTTTAATCGTGATAAGGTTACAAACAAACATACACGCTTTCGCGTTACGCATTTACATATTAGTATGGAAGTATGGAGGTATAGTATAAACAATTGTATGCTAAATTAGTATGCTAAACGTATATTTTTAATCAACAAGAAACGATATTTTGATTTTACAATATAAATAGATTGTTTATAGATGTTGTTGTATATTACAATATAAATACATAGTAAAAGATGATTGGTATCAGAAGACCCGTGGGCAAACCCATATAATCAGCTAGAGTATAAATTTGATATCTACTGCTTCTTGAATTAGTTCTAAAATATCTCTCTGTTGTTTAAAAAGAATTTTTTCTTAATTATATCGGTGATGATGATGGATTGAAGATACACTCCAATACTCTCAACCCACCAACATTAATGAATGGCATTCTCATTGGATATAAATTGGGATGTGATAGAAAAGAAATGTTGCAGACAATTACTAAAGTCATGTGAGCAATACCGCGAGTAGTCAGTAAGTAACTGACAAATGAGTGTCAGGAAAGTGTAATTGAATTTAAAAAATGTAGAAGTTTGAAGACAAAACGACATCAATGTCTTCTTGTAAATAAATAATTTTGAAGAAAAGAACAACCATCAACTTATATGTGCTCTTTTTTCTAATTGTTATAAACCTATTAATGATGAAAAGTTTTTACTCATATTTCTTAACTCACATAGAACCACCTGTATATTTAAATTGATCTCTTCCAGGACGTTTTGCAAAATTTCTAGACTTATGAAACATATAATATGAACAGATAATAAAACATGGCAAGACTGAATCACATATCTTAAAACACGTAGATACATTCATTTTCTCGGCATTCACCTTCATCAGGTTGGCTGATACTCCCACTCCTTTCAATTTCTTCCAATCTGTTAGTAATTTTTACTTTTTCATATTTCTCTAGAAAACTATATTTACTAGTAGTGTCAACTATAAAGGCAGAATAAAGTAAAGTGCATTAANCTTCCTGGAGCACGAAAAGTACGAGAATGTATCAAAGGACTGAACAAGAAATTTTCTCGTTGAAGGAAAAAATAGTTGTTTGACAACTAAATATTCCCATCAGAGAGGAAGTCACATCATCTGATGAAAGCAAATATGTGGTATTTTCTCATAATTAGTTTGGAGAAAATTTATGAAAATATTTTCTTCTATAAATCAACATATATATGACGAAAACGCATTTGCGTTACGTTAAAGTATTTTTTACCCCTTCAAAGATCAGTAATATACAACTTTCACTTGAAATGCTTCTGTAACGTTTTACTCCACACTTAGATTAATATAAACTGATTTGTTTAATCATTAATTCCAGGAAAATGGGTAATTTGTTTAGCTTTTTTGAATTACAAAAAAAAATGAAGTTGCATTACTAATTTTTCCCGAAACCTAACGGTTCTTTAAGTAATTATTTGACGCAAATGAGTGAGGGTACGACTTCTAGTTCTTGAAACGAATTTTTTTTAGATCTGTGATCTGCTTGAAGCCACTTCCACGTATTATGAAGTGGGGTACTTTGCTACATACTGCGCAACTAGTGCCACAATTCAAAAAAGATATTGATAGAAACAGAGGAAATGTCGAATTTATTATTAAAAATTACCAATTTAATAATATATGTTAAACAATTTAATATAGTTAATTAATAACTTAAGTTCCTGTAATATTTTTTTAAACGATAAATAACGAGGTAATGTCAGGATGGTGTATCAAATGTTGCAAAATATTTAGAATTAAAAATATTTTAAGCTACCATTTGGACAAGCCTGTGAACTTATTCCATCTAAAGCTAGGTACAACCATCAAACAAATGCCAGAGTATTAATCCTTCCACAGGCCAATTAGCAATTAAAAGAGGTGCGCTTCATCGCACATTGACGGTTTCACTGTTCTCCTTGCGCTCAGGTCCAAACGACTGCAGCGCTACTGGCGAGCAACAGAGGAACGTCAATCACTTTCCACATTTTACTGACGAGATTTCCATTCGTGTCTTTAATCAAAACACAAAGCTATTATGATTCGCATTGATAAATATTGAGGCTATGCCACTCTATTGTAAATGTAATTTAGGAAAAGCAATTTAATACCTCCAGGTTAGTGTCAAAAATGTAGAAGTAAAAACCACAGTTAACTTTTAAAGTGATGTATAATATATAATCTACAGCGATGTATTAGACATTATGTAATCACAAAACGATACTTAAACAATTCAAGTAATATT
The DNA here is from genome assembly GCA_002313205.1 of Laupala kohalensis. Taxonomy (NCBI): domain Eukaryota; kingdom Metazoa; phylum Arthropoda; class Insecta; order Orthoptera; family Trigonidiidae; genus Laupala; species Laupala kohalensis. Next base: position 133,959 of record NNCF01129433.1, read on the forward strand.
GTATTGCTCTCTCCGTACTAGTCCTACACTAAATAGGTCTAGATATAGTATGCGATTAAAATTAATATCGTCCCGGGCATTAATTATATGCTCAAATGAAATAACTTCTTTTGTTAAAATTTTAATTGAACTCATACTGCAAGTTAGAAAAGTAGAAGAACTTCATGAGTTCTATAGAAAATTTTCAACTCTCGTGTTTTAACATTAGATGTCTTCCTGTTTACATGTATACCATTCTTTCTTCATTATTATATTAAGTGAATATAAAACCAGTCACATAAATTATTATAACATCATATTATTTAAAACAATAATCTATTAAATGACGCTCTCGTAGAGGTGGTTTTGTAAAATAATTCAGTTAATAAAAATAAATAACACCATAAATTATTTTACTTTAACATTTTCTCCAAGAACAAGATAAAAAAAAGGAAATTCAACAGCACCTATCACTTCTTTTAATTTATTTAAATGCTTTCTTCAAATCAGATTGCAAAAAGTATTTTAAAGTAACATCTTAGCACCTCCGTCAGTTCCACCCTAGACACACTTGTGAATCCGATTTGTATATTTTACTCGTTGCACTGAACTGCTAACAATCTTTGCTAGCGTAATAGCACTTTCGTTTAAAAATCATGATTAAGAACTAAATAAATATTTACTCACAAATAAGTATACTGAAATTTTTAAGGTAGCAAACAGACTCATTTTTTAACATCTGGCACAAATTGATGAGAATTTTCTTCAACATAAACTTCGATAATTTATTATCCCAATGTTTTCTTCTTTGTATTAAAAAAAATTCGGAATTGCTGACCCATTAACTCTTTACGCTTTTAACGTTCACATGAACATAAAACAGAAGTTTTATTTTCATTTACTATTTTAATGAAAACTCTAACACTTCAAAACATTGATTTCACCTTCTATTTTCAATATATTTAAAAATAAAAAATCTCTTCCAAATCCGCAATTATTAATCATCAAATTAGATTTCTTTGTTAAGTCTGGTAAATTCTTAATTAATATAATTATACTTCCATACAAAGTATAACAGGATGAAGGTTAGAATTTAAGGAACATCTGTATATAAACTATTTAACACTTCATTCATATGTGATGTTGAACTATTATATATGTTTAACACAAAACACAAAATATCTGCAAGAAGACAGCAAAGGTCCACACAGCACCCGAAGCAGCCTCCTAAAAAGGTTTTTTCAACAAGAATGAATTTCAAGAATATCACTTCAAATAAAAAAACACACCTATTGTTGAAGCAGAATTAATCTCATTGGAGCTTATAAAAAATAAGATTTCATTGTCGTGAAGTGTTTTTATTGCTATGCCAATAATAAGTTGAAATCAAGAAATAATTCACACTATTTATAATGTGAATTTTAAATAAATGTTTCAATATGAAAAAATGAGCAAATAACGAATTTTATAGATACAATACGTATTTTCATCCTCGAGCTCGTTTCTCGTAAAAAACAGCCTTAAAAACAGATGAACTTCCATCGTCATTCGACTGTCAAGGGCTAGCGACAGCCGCGCGCTCTGATGCAGGAATTCTGAAATTATTTTGCCTGCCTTTCGCGATCTCGGTTGCTGGAGCTATCTGGTGGGGTAATTTTAAACTACCCTTTTGCGAGGGAGTAGCAGCTTGGATAAATTCGCTGTTTACACAACGGCCTCCAGCCGGTTACTGAAGAATATACTATATCTTCAAGGCGGGAATGTTTATTTTGCAGAACTACGCTTGCGCAGAACCCACCTGCAAACGAGAGTTGACTGATCGCTTCAGGTGCTTTCAATCCGCTACCTGCACGATCATTTCGAAACAATATATAAGCAACGTTGTCTTGATTGACTAACGCGCATCAATGCACTACAATGCAATACAATGTATACACATAATTATAACGAAGGGTAAACAGTACAACAACAAGAAGACTCTCGAGCGTAGCCGTACAGGATTAGCAAGTGACATGATATTTGTGAACTCTCAACAGCATAAAAATTATGGAGTGAAAATAATAAATCCTTTCATACAACTCTACACCACATGTCATACCTTCAAAAACTGCTGATGAATATCATCCTGATTCTGTTCATTTACAATATTTTTGTAAACGACTCCCCAATCGGAAGTCCCTGCGTGTGTGAAATTAATGATTTTATCCATATATGCCTGCTATATCTTTAAATTAAAATTTATCTGATTTAACATGAAGATATGGCATGTTCATCACTTCAATGTTTCACTCCATTAGTAGCAGTTGAATAATATTCTTCCATGACTTATAATTTTTCCTGTTAATCTCGCGGAGGATACCACATTGTGTGGGTGGTATAAATTTTTATTACTCACACGACAATTAAATTAGTCAAATAAATTGCTTTAGAGTACAATAAATGTTCGTTTACACATTTGTTATGATTAATATTTAGTATTTGACACAAGAAACAAGGACATGTTTGAAGTGTAAAAATTGTGGCCATTAAAGAATTTTTACTACCATTACAAATGAAACAAAAATACTATTGACTCATGTTAGTCGTCGTCGGGTGGTTCTAATTATATCCACCTGACGTCTTCAAGTGAAAGTCGAAACATGTGAGTTTTTATCAAAAAATATATATTGTACGTGTACAAAATGTCGTAAGTCTTCCATTATACATAAATAGTTTCATATTTATTGAGGGTATAGGTGAATATTTATTGGAGTAATAAAACACAAAACTAATTTTGTTAGTATTGACAACCATTTAGTCTAGCCACTTTTTGTTGGAGTTAACTTTCGACTGCACAGCAATCATCTCCAGTAATCTTCCTCTGTACAAGAAACATTTTTCAACTTTTACTTGTCCGGAGGAATATTACTGAAGGTGGTGTAGTCGAAAGTTATCACTAACAATGATTGGTGAGACTAACAAATTTTTTATATTATTTCATATGACAATTACATTGGCGCCACTTTTCAGTTAGGGTCGTGAATTTACCCCAACGTGATTAAAAAGACCAGTCACTTCAATAATAATTCAAAAATTTGGAATCAGAATAAAGTTTCATGAAGAAACAATAACGCAGACAGACAAGTGGTGGCGAAGAAGAATAAGTGAAATAATGTGGCAAACCTGGCAAAAATGGTAGGAACGAGCCACACAAGGAAGAGATTTGTATCGTTTCTTACAAGAGGTTATGTTCAAGGGGAAGAACAAGGAATGGTTCACTCTAGGAAAGTCCTTTATGGATCTGATGACATGCCACGGAGATCATAATAAGTATTGGCATCGTACGGGATTGAGGATGGATGAAACATGTTACTGTGGTCAAGACGATGAGGACGTGTAACACTTATTGTTCAACTGTGCATTATACACTCCAGAAAGATTGTAATGGTACACGGAGCTAAAGAGACTTGGAATACACGCCTGGAAAGATTGTACACGGTTAATTGCAACACGTGAGGCATATAATGTAACGCAAACATATGTTGAAAAGATAACAGAAACAAGGCATCAGCTTTTACGAGAAAAGTGAAGAGAAATAAACACTAGATTACGACACGGATAGTTTGAGAGGGAAAAGTGGAATATAGTGGCAATAAGGGCAAAAATGAACATGAACAACGAAGTTTATGAGAAAATACAAGGTACAAAAGGGTGGCTGAACAATGACGAGAAGAGAAAAGGAATAGCACTTACATAAAATAAGGTCCAATAAGAATAAGAATGAAATGACACGGAGTCAATGATCCAACAAAAGAGAAATATATTATAAAATAGAGAGTGACAGAGTAGTCTAAAAGAGGATATACTAGAAAGGCCTGTAACCCCGGTAATTACAGATTTGTAGCGGGACGGGGAAAAAAGCAAGAAAAAGAAGCAGAAAATAAAGTTTTAGTAATTGACTTTACAATGTCAAAGACCTGTGTAATTCGAATACATATCACAAAACTATCACATTCATACAATGTATTATATGCAAACCATGTCGGAAAATTTGCGAATATACCGTTTAACGAGATCATTTCCCATTCTGGACAAAAAATATTCTTCTGAATTGCCATAAAAGACAATCTCCACAAAAATAATCTTATAAATTTTATATTTATTCGCATATTTAGCAATCGGTCATTGCAAATAAATACTTTCATGCCACAAGTTTCATACACAGAATTTTTCAAATGACAAGAAAATAGAACAAAAAATCTGAACAATATTTACACAATTAATAATGAAATAATAAATATTAATTTTTATTTGTGATATTTAAGAATATTATTTTTATGATATCTATTACGCTTAAAACGTCAATTAACATTCAAACAGTTTGTAATTATTTCCTTAATAGCAAACGTATTTCACCACTAAATAACTCTGGAGCTTCTGTATCTAAAAATTATATACAACCCTCACGTCCTTCATTTTTTTAATCCAAACGAGTCTTTTCAATCGGGTGGAGGTCATTCAATTCAACACGCTATATAAACGAGGCTCAAATCAATTCCGGGGCGAGGCCACTCCTTCCACCAGGGTGCAAGAAATTTGATTAATAAGAGCGCTGCCAGAGAGTAAGCAGTGTCCCTTTAACGCTGCATCAATCACCCCCGAGCGAGGTGCTTCTCGCCAACAACCGCCCATTTTCCTTAGCACTCTGACAACGCTTGACTCAAGAGTCAATTCCATCGCCGTTTTAGGCACTGACACCGCTAAATGCTGTTGACTCCGTTTCATGCGCACTCGAATAATAGCTGAGGAAACGAGTTTGTTTTTTTTTCGCAATCGGTTTTCCCATTGGATTCTACATTGTAACAAGAAGTGCTAACAAGGAACACTTGTTTATTTTATTTGTGTAGAGCAGTCCTTATTTAATGGTGATTCCTACCTTTGAGAGGGCTTTGAAGTGGTGTTTCTAAAGGGCAAATTAATTGAAATATACAATGAATGTTCTCTTTTCATTTTTATTTGTGATTTTTGAAGAGTAAAATATACAGTCATCTTTACTTTTCACATTTTTGTCACACCATTATAATTTCAAAATAATTTCAACTACATACACCAATTTGCACGTTAAAAATTTATTTCGCCTAACCCAACCATTGTACATATCACATTGTACACATATATTTGTCTCATCACTGATCATTAAAATGTATCCTAGTATTCAAAAAATACATATAATACAACGATTAAACGGCGAGCTTTAGAATTCTCACAATTAATTGTCGATGCCATCGATAATAAAATTCAGGTCAGAGTAATCAACTTTCCCGGCACAATTACGCAGTCAGTTTTTATCTGCCTCGTGGTTAACAGGGTATCGAGTCAATCAGAACGGATATCGACTGTTCGATAATGGCTTTGCCGACGCGACGCCCCAATGCGAGGAGGGAGTGTCACGTGACGCGCCGCGTCGAGCTCTCGCTTTTAAGAGCGAAGGCGACTGAAGGCCGTCAATCGGTGTGACGGGATGGAACGGAATCGTCTGCGTCAGAACTACCACCAGTCGCGATGCGGACGCAATGACGTGGACAATGGCACACGGCAGAACGTGAATTGCCGTCGCTGTCATTTGGTCAAGGGAGAATTTACCTGTCTGGCGATGGTGGCATTCAATTCAAGTAGAGACTTTTCAATTCCCTTTTTATTTTCTCATTAATGGTGTAATTTATCATTAGAATTACCAAGAAAAAAATTATATGAATAATTACTACTTAGATGATCATAATATTATATATTCCATTACAAACAAAATAAAAAATTAAAAAATTACGACCGTATAGACGAATATCACCTATTTGCACGAATTTGACGAATACCACCTATGCATTGAAGAACACAGCGTTTCGACTTAAGGATTAAGTTGTCGTCGTGTGTGATATATGATAACACAAACATAGCAACAGAACAAGTGAACATGGTATTAAACGAACATATAATCTCAAAATATATTTACAAAATAGTAGAAATTACACTGAAATTTTGGATGGACTAGTACGACTAGTTTTAGGTTACCATTCCTGTGGTTTCTTGGATTTCATTATTAAAATATTGTCAATAAAGTAATTTCAATTGTAAGATAAATAGAAGTCACAAAAAGTCAAAGTTAATCCCACAACAGGCCTCATTTGTGCTCAAGGAGTGCGCGGAGGGAAGAGCTCCGCAATTTCTTGGCCTCGGCATTACGAGGAGATAAATAAAAATGACATCAATGTTAATAACACTGTGAAAGGTTTGTAGTGTCACATTCAAAAATGTTTCTGGACTAAATTGATTTATTAAAAAAATATAAAATTTTATTTTCCCTGATGAGCATTTGTGTACAATTTTCTTCATAGATTTCAAAAATACTGTAAGTTTTGTTAAACCTTGGAAATGACAAAGATAAATAAAACATTTATTAAATACTAAAAAAACAATTCATCATTTACTTGAAGAAATATGATCTGTCCTTTTGCTACAAAAGCAGTAAAAATTAATTCCACTATTTTGAAATCTTGGGTTAATAAAGAAAACAGAAATAAAATAAAACGCAGACGATGTGAAAATTCTAAGAACAATATATTGTACTTCTGAAAAGTGACTCTACACGGGTAAATCGTCATTGCTCATACGATAATTCTTCAGCGACTTTGACCATTCCCTTTATTTCATGTTAGGAGACTCTTACCACAGATGAACACGTTTCAGTATAGAAGGCGTTATTTGTCTAAAGCAGACGGTTACGAGAGAACAGAAGCCAGTGCAGACGTCAGTGTCAGGAGCCTTGGACGTCATACATGGCATCAAAGGATATCGGTACATCAGCCCCCGCCCTCGAAATTCACAGTCGGTAATTGATGCTGACGTCATCATTACCTCAGAGCCACATGTAGATTAAATATCACATTCCGTGTTTGTTTTTCTTATCACGTTTTCTTCTTTTATTACGTACATCTGGATAATGAAAAGTCATTTACCTTTATGATTCTATGTTTTAATACTTCACGTCACTGAAAAACGATATTTTTGAACGCAGTTTGCTCTTCTAACACTTTCCACTTGTCTCAAGATTGGAATTGGAAGAATAGAGAGAGAGAGAGATCGTAGAAAGTATTGAACTCATATTTGTCGGGTGGGATCGTGTCGAGTCGAGTTGTGATGAAAAACCTGTCTGGTTAGGTAAAACCGCGGCCTGTTAGTATGCAATCCGCTGAGAGCGAAGACGGTACTGTACTTCATGCTAATTATGAACCTCACCATTTTCTCCGCAAATGTTGACACCGTTAATTTCTCCACAATCGTTGACATTGTATGCAACATCACTAGCTCCAACATCACAATAACACAACTACCAGGGCAACAATCACCACCAACCTTCACGTTGTAGCCTCAGGCACCGCTGACCAGCTGGTGTGACAAGAGAACACAGAAGGAATAGAGGCAAAGAGTTAAGAGGGTAGTTATGAACAATAGATAGAGCTCTGAAATCTCTGAGGGTGTTCCTTTAAAGTCATAGCTTTGGAGTTCACACCTACCACTTAAATATTTCAAGAAATTTAATACCAATGTTGTTTATCACCGGATGATCGGAGCTTCCTCAACTCCGATGTTAATTATCACGCTCACATCATCTCGTCATTGGATCTCAGAGATTATTGCACCACTATTGAAACTCACCGAGAACAGTATTAACCAGGATACTACCAGCTACCGGCTTTTCATTACTGAAGACTAGTATACTGGTACCAATTCCTACTTCCTTATCATTAGTTATTAATGGTTAGTCACCAAAACCAACGGTAGTTTATTGGGCAATAATTATAGATTTTGTATTCTTAATTTCTCATATACGTAGTATGTAGAAAGTATTGTAATCGTGAAAAAATTCCAAAACGGGATTTTTGGAGACCCCTAATTCCAAAACAGTTGTTTTTGACTGGACGTCCGTCCGTCCGTCTGTGCGCAGCACTCCTGTCTGAAAGGAAAAATATTTTGTTTCATTTTTCGTATTTAGGGTAGAATTTACTTCTGGCATATGCACGTGTTTTCAGTTTTCTGCTTGAACACAAAGGGCACTTCACATGAAGGTCAAAGTACATTTTTGAATATTCTTCAAAAACTGGTTCAACGATTTTGTTTAAATTTTCTGTACGTAAAATAGAATTAAGATGCATAACATCCGCATTAACGGTATTCCGCTTGAAAGTTTGGTATAGACGCAGTAAAATAATTTATATCTGGTACATTCAGGCATTTGTTTACTATTTCAAGAACCTTGAATATTATTTAACATGGATGAAGCAGAGATAGAATAAATTAATAATCTGAATATTTATTTTACTTTCAAATCTCTAATAAAAGACACTATAAGTTGAATTATTGGCTTTGAACCCGACGAAAATGTTATAGTTCATTTTTTTGTCGTAAACGAAGCATAAAGAACCGAAAAAAGTCGATCACGTAATTTTGTCAAAAATATCTGTTTTGGTGGTTCCTGATTACAAAAAAGTTGTTTTTAAAATAACTCCAACGCCGTAGTACGTAGAAAGTATTGTAATCGTGAAAAAATTCGAAAACGAGAAATATCCGTTTTGGAGACTCCTGATTCCGAAAAAATTTTATATTTACTTGGTTCGCTTTATTTTTACTTATTACTTACACTCGTTTTTTATGCCACACACACATTT
>NNCF01129433.1:142756-155159 GCA_002313205.1 Laupala kohalensis
TGTGTGTGTGTGTGTGTCGATGTGTCGATGTGTCGTTTTTATATGTCACTTTGGAAAGGAACACAGAGGAATGTCTGCATTTTATGTTTTTCTCTGTCATGTGAATGTTCCACACACGCGACCTCTACCGCATTTGTCCTAACCTCACATCCGGCGACTCTGCATCATTTTGCTGCGTAAGCTTACGTATCAAATGTGTCCACTGCACCTTTTGCCGGATTTTCTTCTTAAATAGTACATGCTTCGTGTCATATTTAATGTTTGTGTTTATTATTTGAAACGTGAGAATGTTATTTTATGGTGTTTCTTATCGTTTTAAGAATTAACTTGGCTACGTGTTTTTTGTTGTTTTTTTTGTATTGAAGGTAATGTTTGATCAATCTTTTGGTTTATTTTTCATGATTTTTTAATTCAATGCTTTATAGCAGTTCCAATCGTTAAAAATAGTATTATTGTTAAAAATAGTTTTTAACACAGTATTCATTGACGGGATACATAAGGAGCGTTACGAAATAACATGAAGTAAATAAAACAAACAGTATCACCTATTTAACCGTAATAATTAATAGATACGTTTAGTAATTATTAATATACTTTCGAAATTTCAAATTGCAAAATAAAATTAACTCTTTAGTTCCTAATTAAATTATATAAGCATATTTATGGTCTGCTGGCTTTGTTTCTGCATTAATAATATCCTATTTATCTTTATATTTATTTATAAATATATCTTTTGAAATAGAATATAAATCTTGCTGATCTTATCTCCCCAAAAAACGAAAAAAAAAACGAATTTGTATATTAGAGACTCTTTTAAATAAATGCTAGTAAAATATTTCTATAATAAACTTTTTAAATTGGGTAAAATGAAAAGTATAATATAGAGTAACATGTAAAAATCATCCCTCTCCTAATAGAATGATTTAATGCCTCTCTCTAGTTCGGACTGAGAAACGTATATGAGAAAGTATGTGCAATGGTTTTGCACCACTAGTTCCCTTTTACACCTATTTCGAATCAGAAGTCCAACTCACGTTTACATATCTCGTTCCTGAACAAATAATAATGGAACTTAACCTAATTACACAAAACTATTGAATACATTATGTCATTATAATTATAACTGCGATTACAACTTAGTGCTTCACTTTGTTTGTTTTGTTTAAATTAAATGCATCCAATATATTATGATGATTCGAAGCAGTTGTATTATACCAGGCCCTGAGCTTTCAAAGAGAGTAGAGCTATGCAACTATTTGACCTCAATAGTAGATGATCTTTTTGACTCCGATACGTCATACAGCCCTTTTTCTAATTGCCTAATAACCTGGAAGATTGGACAGTGTAGTATGAGTAAAAATCCCGTCTGACATCACCGGAATTAGATCCCCGACGGCTAAGTACTACCCATAGAGCAATACTGACTCATTTAATCGTATAATAGATTTCCAAGATTAGTAATTAATAATAATTTATAAGTCTGCTAGTAAGCAATGCTCGGTGGCAGATAGAAAATAATACACACATAATACAATAATACGAGGTTAAAAAACAAATCATCAATATAAAAATATCTATAAATACACATACAAACGGAATAAAATGCTTAGAAAATTATTACATATTGTTACAACGAGAAAGAAATTAGATTTAAGAAATTAACTATCTACATGAGGCTCATATGTTCGGATATTCACATACATACACAAACACATTTTCGCTTACAAACTGTTACAGAAACACATTCATACGTACAAACACGCTCAATATACACATATATGTCATTGCTCCTCCCATATCATTAGCGTAAAAGTAATTGCTATAACATAAATAAAAGAAATTCATAAGTATAAAAAATAAAACCAAAACAGAGTTTCCGAGAGCAATCATGTACATTTCACTACACATCACTACACTTCACTACTTTCACTCGGAGCATTTTCTATACTCATAGACTCCAATTACCTGACTACACTTCACTGCACTTCACATATGTTCTTATTTCAACGAAGCAAGAAGATGGATGCGGAAACATTTTACTCGTTTGGGTAAGTTCGGAAGTGTTGCTGCAGGTAAGTTATTTCAGTCTACAGTGGTTCTATTCGTAAAGGAGTATTTACCAATATGTTTTCTGTTTCCTACATTTTTCATTTTTTGCTTCTGGTCGCCGCGACTAACGTAATTCGGTTTGGGTAGCCTAGCGTTCACTGATTTCCACGCAGGCTCTCCAATGTAGGCTTTAAAGAAGGCACGAAGACGCGCTAACCTTCTTCGATTGGAAAGTGTACCCCACTCTAAATTAATATTACGAATGTTGTCCCTAACAAACTTCACGACGTTTCTGTTTATCCGATCTAATTCATTGATCTGACCCTCCCTATATGGATCCCAGCAAGCGGCTCCGTACTCCAGTATAGGTCGAACTAATAAAGTGTATGCCAAGCTTTTAGATTTCGAGTTCCCTTCTAAGTACACCTCTTACGAAGTTCAGCGCTCTCAGAACATTCTGCGTTGTGTATTTGACATGTTATGTCCAATTTAAGTCACGAGAAAATATAACACCTAAGTATTTACAGCATAAAACTTCAGGAATAATCATAATATAATGATTTAATGAATAGTACAGTTTTATTTTTGATCTTGAAAAACGTAAAGATTTACTTTTTAGAGGGTTTATTTTCATTTTCTTCGTCTCAGCCCCTTTCCACAATTCGTTTAGATCGCTCTGTAAACATATTTCGATCTGTCTTCTTTAATACTCCATATATAATACAGTCATATGCAAATAAAAACACTATCGAATTAATGTGGTCTGACATATCGTTAATATATGCAAGGAAAAGAAGTGAACCCAAAACGCTTCCCTGTGGTACTCCAGATGTCACCGCGATTTCTTTAGAGGAACACTCATCTATTCTAATTTGTTGTGAGCGATCCTGCACAAATTCACCAATCCATTTGACAACACACGGAACAATTTCTGACTTTGCGATTTTTGCAAGTAGACGGTCATGTTGCACTAAATCGAAGGTTTTTTATAAATCAATAACTACTGCATCAGTTCTCCCCCCCCCTCGTCAAGTNACGGCAAGATCATGCAATTCCCAAAATGACAGCAAATATCCTCATCCTACCTCTCACCTCACCTACCAGTACTAATTCCATCGCTCCGCTAAATTCAGTCGCGCACCGACACAGCCGTTTCCAACCTTGCGCGCAAATCACAAACGATTTAAAACGAGCGGCGGCGTAATGGCAGCATTTTGCCGCCAGCCACCACCATGCGGTGGCAGTGCATTGAAGCCGTGGGGCAAAGGCCTCCCAATGCTCCCATCCTCTCATCCCACACACGAGTTGCCTCTCGGTCGCAGGGCCGAGCAATGAATGTGCGGTTGCACGATGGTGCGGTATCGGGGAGAGAGAGAGAGAGAGAGAGAGGACGGACGGAGATCAGAGTCACACGCCGTGGGGTTTGGTTTGGATTCGGTGAAGAGACGTCACCTTTATGAACCCAGATGTAATGGTGATGCTACGACCAGTTCTCATATAAGTTAAAAGGAACAAGGGGATTTTGTTGCTTTTTTATACATCGATGCTTTCATATAGGAGAGGAAAGTAGTGAGGCTCCAACAAGTTCGTGGTTAAATAATTAATTTTTTAAATAATTTATTTGGTAAAATCTAGTATTAAACATTCAAAAAATGAATTTTCCCATTCAATACATGAAATTCAATATCTGAATTTTACTTATTTTTTTACCCATTACATCTCTTTGTCTGAAGAATATTTTATCGAAAAACAATATTGTAATAGATGAAATATATAAACGCCGGACCTAACGACGAATACAAGAATATCCTAATAAATTTTAAGTATGAGTCGTATCAATAAAGTTTTAGGACTTTTATCCGGTCACAATACCCTACGGAGAAATTTACACATCACAACGCTCAGTTACGATCCAATTTGTAGGAGATGCGGCATGGAGTAGGAAATGTCAGCGCATGTGTTAAGTTTTATATGAATCTACAGTATATAGTGTAATAATGCTAAGATCGAGTTCTTGGCCTCCTTTAGAGAGACCCCTGGGTTGGAATAACTTATCTGTAGTAGGGGGTACAAAGGGCTTTCTTACGTCTACGTGTGGGGTTCTGTGTTTTCTTAACAAGACCCACCCAATTCGTAATCCATTCTAGTTCAATGTAATTGATCCCAACGAACGAATTCACCTAAGAAAGAGAATTCTTCGTTTTATTTTGTAACACAGAGGTATGAAATTTAAGAAAGTGTGAAAACATTAAGTATACTGCGTAACTTTATATTTTAATCATCTAATAAACTTGATGTTTAGTAAATAGAAATACATACTCAGTAAGTGAGATATATTTAGNGAATTCTTCGTTTTATTTTGTAACACAGAGGTATGAAATTTAAGAAAGTGTGAAAACATTAAATATACTGCGTAACTTTATATTTTAATCATCTAATAAACTTGATGTTTAGTAAATAGAAATACATACTCAGTAAGTGAGATATATTTAGATAATTTTATTAACATCTATCGAGATAATTCTAAAATGAGATACACGTGGAAGAGTGAGCATATTTCTTTGGAGTTATTTAATTTACATTAATTTATATGATCCAATTTTTAAACGACAGATGACCACAAACGAATAATTAATTGAAATTTCTCCTAATGACTAACCAAAAAGAAAATAATAATAAAACGGAAAACAATAATGTAAAAAAGATTTGCCTCAGGAAAATTGGCAGCAAATATTCGGGATGGATATAAAGTCAGAAAAGAGAGAAAGACTGCGGGGAATTGTAAATGACTTGGTCGCAGGCCAGTAAAAACGTGCATAACTCAGCGCCAGTCCAGGAGAACGAAACGCTCCGTTGATTACCATTGGAGCTGGAGACATATGAATAATCTTCAAAGCAATAATAAAGCGGTCCAACGCCACCTTCTCTCACCTCCCACTACTTCGGTAATGCCACTACTAAAGCTTCCACTAATATTCTCTGCAACCGCAGTTACCAATTCAGTCAGTACGTTTCATCAATATCACCCTTCACCGTCAACACCATTCTAACTTTGTAGTTCTATAAAAAATTATAATATTTACACCACAATGTAATATACGTACATTCAGGGAATAATCTCACTTCTAATTAACAGAAACGGTTCCACTTAACATAAATTCTATTTAATGATGAAACTTGAAAAGTTTTTCTCGTGTGTCTTAAATAATAAACTAAATAACCCTACATTTTTCGTAAGGTGTCTTCTTTCTTTTCTGACCCGCTAAATGAGCTCCAGCTTATCCTTATAACTACGAATATTCAACCAGAATTCAATTGACAGATATCACGGGTAAACTTACTATTTAAATTCTGTTCTTCTTCTTACAATTTCTCTTAAAGTATTTCTCATTTCTTTTTTAATTAATAAATAGACTTTATAGTAAAGAAAGTACTCGCAAACTGCGTCCGACCACGTGGCGAATAATAAACTTACTCGCCGGAAAAAAAGCAAGGACCATCCCATCAATTCCCATCAAGGACCTAAAGGCAGTGGCGGATTTAATATTTTTAAAAGAAATTATTTAATAAATACGCACTGTTGTCCATTTATTATTACAAAATGAATTTACCGTTATAGGAAAACCCAGGCCAGGAGATTTTATTAATATCTTTCTATCACAAAGCATGTGTTATGGTTTATAGTTTTTGTTTTCTTAACGACAAATGCAAAACAAATATTTTTACCAACTAAATTGTTCCATTATTCTAAAAACGGTTATCTGAAATCCTGTTTCCGTCTATTCTCTTATTTCCAAAATCTCTTTTATGATCAACATCATCTGGCATTGTTAGGAAATGAAGATGGCCGATATTCTGTTGAAAGAGCTTTCAAAAAAAGATAAGAGAGAGAGAGAATAAACGGAAACGAGATACCAAAGAAAATTTTATTCTTCGCAAACGCTTTACCAGAAATAGCAAATTGTTTCCTTATTATATTCGTTCATAGAACTATCATAATTCATAAAAAATGAGCTCTTCGCTTCTAAGTATCTCATTGACTGATAGTATACAACAAAAGTAATCTTAAATGCTAAAAAAGTGGGTTATCAGTGCCTCTCTGCTTCACCTCAATATTATTGCCACATACTTACTAACGTCATACACGCCTATGCCTAACAGAATAATGGAAAGGATCAAATGGTGCTATTGGTGAATTTAGAATTGCAAAAGTAAGTAGAGCAGAAACGAAGGATCAATCACGCGTATCTACAACAATCGCAAAAATCGTTTTGACCAGACGGTTGCAAAGATCACTACACTCTTATCAGATGTATGTACAATAGGATTTTATCATTACATTCACCGTAGAAACGCCGCAACACTGACGAGCTCTCAAAGTCAGTCCTCCTCCATTGTCATTTATTTAACTGTCTGCAACCTCTCCTATCAACTGTACCACCGCAATGCAAAACATCATTACCAACAACACCAACACCATCAACCCTGAGGCCACATCTGCCCCCATTTACACCCTCAACCCCTTCCGAAACATAATTCTTCTTTTATTGGTGCTTATGGAAATGCGTTGCGGCGCCAACGTGCCGGTCAAATGTGACCGCATTTTCACCGATATTACGAACCATTGTGACCAACTTGCTTGTAGAAAAATGCGCTCCAGTGGTTCTCCTGCAATATTATCTTACAAATATAATTATTCCATTTGCGGACTGAATAATACTCACTTAATAATGCGATTTGTGAAATTCGTTCATATCGCAAATTTTCACGTATTCTAGGAAGAGTCCTAAGAAGGTGAAAATGTAATCTATAAATCTTAAAAAGATAATTTGGCAAATTAGAACTTTTGAAGTGAGGGTATAGTTTTAGAAGATATAACCAACTTATCAAATATTGGTAAATATTTGTTAAAATTATTCCCCCAGTCCCGACAAAGGGCCATAATATTATACAAAATTGGTTATTCTTCATTCTAAAGCTTCATGAAGCACTAGAAAGACACGTGTAGAAAAAATATTAAGTAATTTATTTATTGATATTATATTAAGTATTATATAATAATATAAAACCACCCGTCTGAAAGCAAGCTATTCGTAATACTAGAAGTCCTGCGACTATTATTCGTAAGCACCGTACGACGCGTTAGGAGAGATTGACATTCGAGTATATTCACACATACCGTTTGGCAAGTAAAAAGTAAATACGTTTAGAAATATATGCTCGTGAATGACAGTGTAACAGTTCAGTTGCATCCTGTTACAATACACGCCTCCCCATTCCGGTCACGCCTCTCAGCTCTTTGCCCTCGTGCACCACAAGAGTTGATGTATTTCTGATGGATTCCCTATACGTTTACTCCCGCAATGAACACACGCCATTGCGTGTTTATTTACGAGTCACAGCCCTCCGTACACGAGAGCTCTAAGTCATGGCCAACACATTACAAGGCCTGCAAAGAATAGTAAACGAACGTATGATTCAACAAATCCATCCATGGAAGACGCCACGCCATCCGTGATGTCCTAACTAATAAATATAAATAGTACGTTATAGCAGCATCCACAAGACCGCTCCTTCTCCGGCCCAACTGGATTTAATATGACGTAGATGCTTAACTATCTCTACTTCAAGTAGCTACCCAGGAGACGAATAACAACGACTTCTAAGACATCCTTCGCTGCGAACACTTCTAATATATCCTTCGCTGCGAACAGTCGTTCTGATGCGCTCTGCTCCGAACCATTTCGACGAGCACACTCCTGATATATTCTTCGCCGCGAGCAGTCTGATATATTCTTTGCTGCAATATCCAAGCTCTTATCTCGACGAGCACACATTATAATTGGCTCCGAGATTATTAAGCATCAAGCTTCTAAATACGTACTTCCACGACTCGGAATACGTAGCAAAAATCCAAGTCTTCGCCGAACGCGAAGAAACCACTCAACGTCGACGCCGATCGCCGAGGATCTTCATCCCCGGTACAGCGCAACCCGGAATCTACAAGACACGACGCAGAGGCCGTCACCGAACCTGGATTCCAAGATACACTCGACGCCAAGCTCTCCACGCCCAGTTCTTCACGAGCAGAAGAACACTGGACCATTACTGCTGGACACTACGTCTCCACCAATACGTGAGACTACAGCTAACGGAGAACTCACTCACTCAGGTTTACGTAAGAGAAATAAAACCTTATTTAAACAACCTGCATTATAAACAGTTATTTATGTGGTTACAAGGTGGAAGATCTTGTCTTTTGGAGTCGGCAAGACCATCCTCCACCTACCCAACCTCACAACAGTTTAAAGTACACCAAGTCGGAAATGAAAGAGGAATATCCACTTTATACCAAAATGAGTTGTTTCTGTTCCGTGGATAACATAGTATTTGGTTAAATGCTGCAGGAAAAGTTTAACTATTTTTCAATACTACAATTTAATTTAAAGGGATCCTTAATACATGAAAAAAGAAAAGATAATAATGAATTGAAATTTTATACAACGAACGTCATAAAATATAATGGCAAGATTTCAAGGACTAGTAGGGTGTGAAAAATTGGCGAATTAGTCATTGAATTATGATATATGAATTGTTGTATGAATAAAATTATGTAAATCAAAGCGGTGTCGTATGATATTATTGCAATGTTGTTGATGTATTACATTTTATTAATTTAACATTACTAAATCCCCTCAGGGGACTTACATCTAGTATGTACGTGTTTGGCAAACACAGGCCCCATGATGAGTCTGGCATTACTTCCACTTACTTGTGGGAGGCTTCTTCCTTTCTCTTTCCCGACCGCCCTTGGTCACCTCTTGTTCTTTTCGATCCCGACGCTATTAAGGCTAGGGTATCTTTCATTTTCCTCATTCTTTGTCCCCCCCCTCATTTTTTGTCCTCAATGTTTTGATGTATGTTTTGATATGTTTTGATATATTGTGCTTCAGGTGGGTTTTTAGTTGGTATGGTTGAGTCATTCGGCGAGTCCCACACGCGGGGGGAGTCATGTATTCTCTCGTTAGTGCGTAACTGCATTTCCCTACCTGTGCAGAATTTTAGGGCTCTAATGACCTCAATGTCGACGAGTAGTAAAGCCCCACGAAAAGAAATTACTAAATAATAGAACACTTAACGTTATTCTTAATAAAAATTATTAGGTATTTCGGTAACGTTTTGGATGAATATGAAAGTTTTGAAGTAACAAAATTATAAAAGAATATTTAACATCCCCCCTGGCATAAAAAGTATAACTGTTCCGGAAATTGTTCAATCTCACAGAGAACTTCTTGTGCCCATCAAAAGTTTCTCATTGACATCAGCAACTACACAATGCAAAATTGTTTTGGGGATTGCAAGATTTTAAGTTTTCTATATTATTTTGGGTATGCTGATTTCAAAAATGATATTTGTATTTTTCAACCATGTAAGAATTTTTTATAATCGTAGTAAGAATTTTGGGAATTGGTTAAACTTATACTTTTTGTAACACTATTGGCAAATTTATTTTTTAGAAAAAACTTCAAAAATGCTAAAAACAAATATTATTCAAAAATAAATCATCAGACGTTACGTCACTACTACAACAATATGTTACATGACGAGATGAAACAATCTTAAACCATGTGTTTGAGTACACATAAAGTTTGCTCTTATCATTTGTTTTGGGAAGAAATATTGTTCTTATATGGTCTTTTATTAATTATTTACTACATAACGTCTTCAAGAATGTGTGTCAATAGTTCAGGTTCAGGCTGAATTATTTCACCAAGATAAAAAAAAATGGAAAGACGTTATCATGGGCATTGGAACTTAAATATGCTGAAAAATTATGGTTTTAGGAAAGGGATCCTTCAAATGTTTTGTGGCAGTAGAAAAACATGATACGTTCATTTGAAGGAAACAAAAAATCACTCTAATATTTATGCTCCTCACTAAATCATTCCCTTGTTTTAAATTTTTTAAATTTCTTTTAATTTATATTTTCGTATATTATTAGAATTTTTTTCAATATTCATAGGAAATTACCTTCCAAATAGTTTCACAAAAGAAGTAGAAATGGAACTGTATCATAAATTTGTTTTTGCTATTGTAAAATAACCTGACGTGACAGAGTAAGTAAATGTCAATTTTGAATACTACTCAGAAATATTATCCTAAATCACCTAATTTAGTCACACCCCAGGCGCAGTTAAATTTTGTTGGCTTGTGTCATCAAAATAATTCTTGAAACATTGTAGTTCCATTAAGATAATATTATTTTTACAATAGATAAACATGTGTTATTTCATAATATACGACGAGGGAAGGATGTAGGAATTGATACAGATGGGTATACGAAGGATACGATTAGATGGAAAAGAGCCGTAGAAATTTTTATTTCAGCAATAAAATATGACCCATTAAGAAACAAAAATTTTACAAAACTTCAGAAACAGAACAGGAGGGATACTACTTTTGGACTCAAAAGAAAAACTGAAATTGTTGAAGAAAACAATTGTTGCATAAATTAAGACTCTTACGTTAGCATCATTTTGTACTTGTAACACCCTATTATCGATATCAATAATATCTGTTCTGATGCTATATTCTCCCTTTTTCTTTATAAATTTCTCACACTTTTCCCAATCTACACTCCTATAATTGTATCTTGTTTCTTGTATTAACAATAGTTTACCGATCTTCTCTATTTTCTAAGTTATTGTGCGGTGATAACTGGTTATTGTACCTTCACAAATAGTTCCAGTCGAGTTTCGTGTTCCATTTTGAATCGTTAAATCAATTATAGATGTTCAATTGTCTGTTTTAAATGTTTCTATTTCATATATGTTAACTATCCGTAAATCACATTCTAGTAACTTAATTTCTCTTCCTCTTTTACTGTTAGTTTTGTCCCCGCATACCAAAGACAGTCCATTGAAATCTCACACACACACACACAGATATATATTCTAACGACCCGGATTCGTTAGAGGATATTATGAGTTTATGTAGAAATATATATGAGTAAGAATAGCTTAAATAGAGACAAAAAACCAAATAATACCGATTTGAACGAAGCGCCAAGAAAAGCGCGTTCTGCGAGTTGTAAGACACAGACGAAAGGTTTTTAAAATCCAATTGTAAGAACTTAGAAAGTGTGAATACACCTTATGAAGTTAGTGACGCGAAGCCATCGGAAGAGACGATTGGTTGGCGGAATGCGCTGTGCATGAATTTTAGGAGGAGTGGGGATTAGTACCGAGAAGGTGGAAACACGACTGGTATCTGTCACATTATTACGCGGGACATCGGAAGAGGCGATTGATCCAGTCTCGTTACCACGAGGACCATCGGCGTGAGAATCCAGTCTCAATCGTACGCGAACTATCGAGAGGGGACGAGTCGGCCCGAATTTCTAGTAAATTATCAAGACGTTGATTTTGAATTCGATAATTACGAGAGGGCGTAAAGTCGCAAGTTACGAAAGTCACGTTTTGTGGTAATTATCACAGTCGAAGTTATTAAGGAACGACCGAGTAAAACGCAAGTTGAACGTAAGAAATAGTTTATCAAGGGATCCAAGTGAAGCCAGTTACGTATTGGAAAAGTTGTCCGAGTTACGAATCGTACGAATCCGAAAACAGTCGCACGTCGGTGATTGAAAGAATTTGCCGCAAAGCCGTTTGCAAACGAGGTAGCACGTGGAAAGCCGCGTTGGAAGCAGTCGTCGAGTCAAGGTCACTGTACGAGCCTCGTAGCAGCTGTAGCAGCCTGTGTTGGAGGAAAAGGGGTGTATCTAGCCGTGGTGGTTGGACATGATTTCGAAGAAAATACGCTAGTTGTGAGTATACGACTCTGGGGGAGGACATTATGCGAAGTGAGTACGTTAATTAGGGATTCGCATTAATTTTGTAATTCAGTGAAAGCAAGTATCTTGCAAAAGAGAAAGTTTCATTGGAATCGAGTCTGTCGCAGTTATTGTAAAATTTGGGCTGTTTCAAGAAGAAATAAGAGAGGAAAAGATGTTAAAAGAACTGTTAATTGAATATCAGAAAAAAAGAATTTAATTATTGCTCATTTCGTGCTTGCTTTGATATTTTTTTGACCATAATTCATTGTGTAAGTGATAAATGTAAATGCACGGATCCAGAGAATGAGCCCAATGTAATATTACGCAATCAATTGCATGGGATTTTTTTAAATTTTTATATTGTATTGTGTGGGTAGTAGAGTTGTGTGTTGCTGTACATTTTCTGTATGTTTTTGTACCAAACAATTTTCAGAATAAATTGTGGTAATCGCATCAGAAGTACCGAATCCTTATCATTATCTATCATAATGCACGTTGTTGTTCACAACCAACGATAAA
>NNCF01129433.1:158259-174022 GCA_002313205.1 Laupala kohalensis
ATATATACATATTTCTAATGTACCCTGGCTGTAATTAAAAATCGATAACATAATTATTTAAATTACACAGACACATTTAGATTAAATTCAGATTAAAAGAATTCGGAACTCTGATGCAGATTATCACAATTTTATTTCGATTTCTCAGGTTTAACATATTCACACAGAATTGACACATTTAAAAATATTTCTTCCTCATAGAATAATTAAAGAAACATTACTCTGCGATATTACTGTTACAAAGATGTTCTTCTTATTTAATATTTTTTCGTGAATTTAAATTTCATAAAACAAACAATCATAATTACTCTTTAAATATAATGACATAATACTGCACGTTATGAGCTCTTTAAACAATTTAAGTGCAGAGAATAATAAAACAGTTCATCTAAAATGATTCTTGAAGTTCTTCTCTCTTCTTCAAAACAAATACATTATGAAAGTCTTTATTTCGATGGGCTTTTCTCTTAGAACAGATACTTGCACCTCATCGAATTACAAATATTGCAAGTCCCTATCATTTGATGCCAATTTCATTATGTTTCGTCTCACAGAGACAGATACTCACAACTCATAGATCTTCGTCGAAATCGTGTGTAGAAACAGCTCGTTCGTCCTACAGCTTCCTCCGTAATATACGACTTCGTCGTATTCGCAGCTGATCGCCTCGTACCGCTTGTTCGTCCTTTGCCGGGTGCGACCTTGATCACGCTGCCTGTCTTTGCTGCTCGCTGGCACGACGGCCCACCGTACGGTCCTACTGTTCACGGCTTCTAGCCCGTGGCGAATTCTCGTATTCAACAGCGTATTTATGCTTCTAACTCACGTCGCGATTTAACTTTCGCTTTATACAGCCGAACATTGGGTGCTTCACTTGGAGCGCTTTATACGTGACAAAAAATACTACATAATCGAAAAAATATCTTTCTCACGTAATCTCGATCTGCTTCGGACAATTTACTACGACTCCGAATAACTACACCTATCTCGGACGATTACAAGTCGCGAAAGGCTCGATAGATGAAGATACATCTCCCCCGGGACGGTTTTGATTATAGTGAGACGAAGAAGAACCGTCTCCTCCCGGACGGCTTTGACTAGTGAGAGTGATACACGGCGAATTGCCTCCCTTTTGCCCCTCGTGTCTCCCCACTCCCAATGCTATCTATATCATGTGCTAAGACAATAGCCAATCGAGTGCTCACAAAAAGGTACGCTCGGCTATATATATTACCTCCCCGAGTGTGAAACATCGGTGAATAAAACACAGTGCTCCGAAAAGTTTTGTGAGCGCACCCGAGTGCCCGATCATCTGGAATGACGTGCCATATGAGATAGGAGCGACGTTACCCCCCTATCCTGGTGTAGGCATCCTGCGCGAGGATGCGTGACAAGACGGCAGAAGGAGGGAAGTCTCCGAGAATAAGGGCAATTACTACTAGAGCGACAGAAGTCATCGCGAGAAGAGTCCTTACGAGAGCAACGGCAGTGATCGCCAGAGCGGTGGCGCTTTCAAATGATTACGAGTAGCGAGCAGTACAGGACGATAGCCTGAGGACGGGCGAAGCGCCCGTCGTAGCGAGAGGTCGATTACTTCAGGCAGCCCAAGGTATGAGTTGGTTTGGCTAAAGGCCGAGCGTTGGACTTTGCTACTGCACCGTGTCACCTGCCAACCACGCAGAGTCTCTGTTCTGTTACGACGTTGCTGGAGCGACTCGAGCAAAGATGCTCGAAGTATATTGTAATTTGTAGGTTGTAGACGCAATGTTTTCTGTGTTCTCTTTTACAGGTTGTTAATAAAGGGATATTTTTGTTTCGAATGTATAGAATCTTTCTTCCAGTTACTAACCAATACGATCATATGTTTTCTTAGTATTATGAGATCTAGGTAGGAAGGTTCATCCCGACTAACTGCTCTCGAAGAATTATTTTATACTCAGCACATACATTACTGTATACCGCATGATCTCCATTCCATCCCATCCTTATACAATTAGCACATCTTTCAGTCTGGTCTTTTCGTGTGCAATTTTCATAACCATGTCCCTGTTCACAACAATGGCTACACGTTGTATTATCGTCCTGGCAATGTTTTGCTAGAGGCCCAAATTGCATACATTTCTAGCAGCGCAAAGGCTCAATATAATCGTCTACTTTATATGCCATATTACATATGTCAATTTTCCCATTTGTTATGATCTCGTTTTGCCAATCTGTATTGACCTCAATTACCCAATTCTGTGATCGCCATGTAGACTTCCCTAATTTCTTTATTATCTTAAGACGGTCATTTTCTTTCTTTTTAATTTGAACTGCTCTATGAACTCTTCCTCCGATATTCTATCTGCATTATAGCCTATAATTTTCGGATCTGCTTTCTTTACTTTTTCAACTAAATTTTCACTTTCATGGAACACTTTTTTAACCTAGCATAGCTTCCCGGTTATTCAGTCTCAATTAATAACTGTTTATTCCTTGTCATTCGCCAACTATCTATCACAACCGCCTTTCGTTTCTTTAATAGCTGTTTTCATTCATCTTCAATACTTCCTAATGCCTCTTCATTTTTCTTTCCTATCCGTATCATTTCCCCCCAGTTGTTTTAGATTTTCTATTCACTGTCGCCGCATGTGTGTCTCAATTTGTACTGAGCATTGTTTCAGCATAACCCTTTTCCCTAGTCAAGTTATATACCGTTTGCTGTATAATTTCTTTAACCTCCCTAATTTCCTTCTGCATATCTTTTGCTTGACTATGTAATTCTCTTTGTTGGTCTGTATTAATTTCTAATTGCTTGTGTTGTTCAGTAATTTGTTTTAACTCCTCGAATATTGTCTTAGCCATATCTAGTGTGTCGTTTTGTAACCTTACCTGTAGCATATTCCAATGATCATCGATCACTGATATTATTCTTCCATCCCTGCATCCAAGACATCAATATCTCCCCACTACAGACTGTCCCCTAACCCTAACTAAATTACTTTAGTATTATTTAACGTTGTGAGACTCTATCGCCCATTCTAGTAATGTATCTGCTTCTTTTCTAGTCTTTCCTAGACAATAATTTCTTAAATGTTTCGTCTTCAAAGGCGTGCTGTAAACCCTCGTTCATGTACCTAATACATTTCTTATTTATTAGTCCTAATTTCTTATAGTTCCTTGTACATGGTACAATTATATCAGTAGCTTCTTTTGTGGTAGAGTAAGAGCTACCTTGTGGTGTAGTTGTTCTAGATTCTGTTCTGAGTTGTTGTAGAGCAATTCCAACTATTATTACTAATTATATCATGAACTACAGTATTTTGCTACATCATATATCCTTAAGTGCATAGGTTTTCTGATTTAGTATTATTTAAGTGGATAGTCGAGACAAATATGTTTCTCTAACCCCAATGTTCTTTTTCAGTTTGTTCTGTTTTTCTCTTCTATTTCTTCAAATTTATTATTATTATTAATATTTCTAATTAATTTCCTTATTTAAATTGTTTGACTAGTTTTACTGTTCTTACACGTGTTATTTCCATGCAAATTGGTCTATCCGTTTAGGTGATTTAGCTAATCGATCAAAAATGAACGTTTCCCTGGAAGTTATTATTTGCTAATATGGCGTCTCCTATTTATCACTAAGAGTTGATTTTCAGTACATAGCCTTGTATCTAAAGCCCTGTTGGAAAAGGTGGACGTATTCATAATTATTCACGAGTTAATAAACTATTACCTCCATCCAAATTTTTTATATTTTTTTATTTGANATAATTATTCACGAGTTAATAAACTATTACCTCCATCCAAATTTTTTATATTTTTTTATTTGATAAAAATACGTTTCATCTAAAATATCATATCATGAGATGGATGTGTGTTTGCTTCATGGATTTATTCAAATAATAGCAAATTTTACGTACGAGCAAATTTTCCTTGTTAAATTTTGGTACCTTTGATGTATTAAGTACGGAATTATGTTCTCCTGTACAGCATCAATAAATCATCTACATTTATATAGAAGAGTGAAAAATTCATCTTTTTTAAAATCTTCTTTTCGTTTAGGTTTGAGTGTTCCAAAGGTATTTTCGGAGATGGATTTTCTTATTTTGCAGGAAATAAATTTGTCTCTATATAAATATGACATTATGAATGGAAAGTTCAATACAAAGAAACATTTTAATCAGAATCTTATATTCTCAGCCATTTCTGAATGTATACTAATATATAAATGCAGGTGAAAGAAATGAGTAGTTACGGCAAGGTGCAAGACATGAGCCGATAATTTTAAGGGGTAATGTATTACCATTTCTCGTATTTATTGCTACTTTCTCAGAGCGGAACATCTGACAGATATTATAACACGTATATTCACTCTTCACCGTAGCCTCTTCTCTGGCAGGTCGATTCAGAGATGCGTCACGTAAGCTCTTGGAGTAAATACTGCTTAACGCGTCGGAGGATCGTGGAGCACGGGTTCCATATCCTATCTCCTTGAAGCAGTCGCGCGAGCGGCAAAGTCTATTTGTATCAATCTCGCGCTAAACGTTGTCAGACAAGGCGCACTGGCAGTCTTGATGCGATCCGCGTGTCATTCAAGAGGAGACTCGAGATGCGATTCGAGAAGAATGAAGGAAAGATGTAATCGAAAACAAGCAATTCATACGAATAATAAAAATTGTCTGAAGTATAATTTGTATGTTATAATATGACACTTTGATTCTCAACAAATACTATAAATAAAGTTTTGAAATTAGTGTAAATTAACAAAACATTAATACACAGTTTTATGTCTAAATGAGACAGCTAAATCTAATCATGCCATATTTACAATTTTCCAATAATTCTATTCATATTGTGTTTATATTTAGAACGTTAAAAAAAGAATATTTGGAAGACATTTCTCAAGTTCCTCTGCCTTACTTGTCATGTTACCATCAGCAACGAATTCCGAATAGCAGAAGACAAATTTTATTATTTTATAAAATAAACTCTTTTTTTTTACTTGTTATATTCGTGAATGTTACCGACAAATTAATGTACCGGTATATTGGTAGTAAAATTAAATATTAGACAATGTTGGTGATTACACAATGTGTAAACTGCAAAATTTCACTTGATTATTTATTTATTTCTAATGTATCAAAGCAAATCCCGTTCTGAAATTAAAATATTTTATATGAACTTCATCTACTAATGAAAATAAAAGTCATTAGAAAACTAACCATCCAATGAGGAATATCACTACTCGTATAAAAATATTTTAGAGATGTTTTATATTCAAATAAGAATCAACATTCATTTAAAAAACTCATAAACAATCATACATAACATAAATTATGTGTTCTTCTCTTGGACAGTTCTATAATTTTGTAAGGAAATTATTTTGAATCATAAGCATTGTCTTACGCTGAAGGTGTTATTCATTACAATGTCATTCTTAGTACTGATTTATTTTATTACAAATAAATTTGTATTATAAATATACATTATATTAGACACAATTTTAGCATACAAAAGTCACTTAAGTTGGAAAAATAATACAGTTCGATTTTGCTGTTCGTGAAGTTTGAAAGTAACGACCATACGACTGCACTGGCCAATGGGAGTTCTCACAACTGTTGCCTGATAAGAGTAGCTCATAGTGTCATCTCTACCTTTGAGGAGCAAATAAATTAGTAGCATACGTGCGTAAAATGTATCTGCAATGGGAACATGGATATTGAACTGATTAAATGTAATACCTGGATACCCATGATATGTAACCAATAACACTCCAGCGACACATGGGATGCCCACGGGCCCGATGGTTGAGACACACAAACACATTTTACAATATTTGTCGAGCAATTCACAATCATTACATTTGTCTATCTGTGTTGCACATACACGATTACAAAGTTTCTTCAAGCGATGAAATCATTAAATATTTTTAAAGTTTTATTTAATCATCAAGAGAGAAAACTCCAAGTCGTGTGTGTCTAACAAAATATATTACCTATAATTTAATGCTTTCCGAGTAAATTTGACATGATACACACAAATAAAGTCAATACTTTTTGTTCTTTGTCTACCGAACGCTGCAATTCTTGAAAATGTCTCTAATAGCCGTTAAAAAACTTTTAAATAATAATGCTTATGATTACCTTCACATTAGAGTATTAATACATGTGATATTGCTTTATTGGAAATTAATCGAATGTCTTTAGAATAATATTACTTTACTATTAAAACTAGAATTTTTTATTCAAAGTAAATTCATCAATACAATGTAATAGAATAATTAAACACGAGTCAACCGATCATTTTATCAACCAGTCCCTTTTTAGTGTCAAACCATACTGGAAGTCAAGACACCTCAGGCTTCGCCTAACTTGGTTGATGTGTATCTGCCATCTCCGTTTGTAACAAACAAATGTGGCCGCGGTACTCACAAAATATCCGGAAATTGCGAGCTTTATTCGTTCAGTTCGGAATGATCAAAAGCTGCGGGAGCTATTTAGAGAGGGGAGATGTTGGGAGAATACGTTGGAATTGTGGTTGATGTAAGCGGAGGTTGTTAGAGTCAAGAGGTGAGTTTTGCGGTTGTATTGCAGATTCGATAAAAAGAGGAAAAGAAGTCGGTGATTTTAATTAAATATTGGACTTGAAATAATTAAAATCGAAGTCAGGTTTATATTATTCTAAACACCATAATTAATAATATTGAATAAATATACTACAAAGTAGACTGATTAACTCTCATTTGAAATTTAAAGGAAAAATACATTTTTATTAATACGTTAATAATTATTGATCTATTTCACAAAATAATATTTAGATTTAAAACATGTCATTTCATTTCTTTTCTTTATCTTATACGTATTTTTAACGATGTCATTATACGGATAAACGATTTTATCTTCATGTTGTAGTCTGATGACACTTCTTTGCCTCGTTCCTGCTTTTACGTGATCGTACCCTTCACGAGGACGTGGGTGAAATCTCTCTCTTCTATTTTTCTATTCTTCGTCTTTTATTACATCCCTTCATAAACATACATGAACAACGCATTCTAAGAAAATTTTATATATTTTTTGTGTGGAGAGTATTTCTCGTCTTGGATGGAACTATCATTTATTCCGTTCTAGGTATGTCACGTTCTTGATGTAAGCAAACCATTGTGTCCTTTCGTTGTGTTCATCCAGGCTTCCAGTAGTTACCTTTGTCGTTTTTGGGCATGGTCTCTTGGTCGATTTGTACCGTTCCTGTCCTTCTTAGCCAGCATCTTAAGTAATTTATGAAGGTGTATGTCTATTGGAGGTATTCCCAACAACATTTCAATGCTTTATGTAGCCACTGTGTTGTAACATTAGCATAACCGAAGTAAGCACACCCGTTGCATTGCATGAAGAATTCTTTCAACATGGATAGTTCGTACTCCATCCATCCAGTAACATACTGCCTAACTCAATATCGGTCACAACCCTCCTTTATGCAATGTTATTAACTCTATAACACATTTGTCGGGGAATTAAGATTTTGGAATATTTAAAGTGTCTAATAATAAATTATATAACAATAAATGCTGTGTGTTCGTTTACAGTTGATCCCCTCGAAAATAAACAAATAATAAAATAATAAAGCACATAAATTATCTAACTACACTACGAGAAATAATAATAGACTAGTTCAATATCAAAAAGGCGCTGCCTGTTTATTGCTAAGATTGAGAAATATTGAAATATAATGAATTACATATAATTAATGAGTCAAATAGTATTTGGTTAAAAATTGCATCAAATTGTATAAGTTTCTTGAACAATTCCTGACATTGAACTGAATTAGTTTCTTACTCACAAATTGATGACATTGCCACAATTGCAGTTATTTGTCACAGCTGCACGGTGGTTGAATAGTTCACACGCATAATTGATGCTGCAAGTTCACTGAATTTACTATGTACACTGAAGTGAGTATTGCTTTCTCGTATGACTGAATACAAAGAAATGGTGCAATGTTAACAGTTTCACTTGAAATATAGTTGTGACTAGTAGTTCACTTTCTTGTTCATAATCATAAAACAATTATGTGCATATTTGATAGTCCCCACGAAATGTTAATAGATTCTAATATTCTAATTATTCTTGATAATAGAGACTGTCACTATGATATTATTACTGAATCGCGGTTTAGACGTGAGGTCTGTACCGAGATTGACACTGATTTGACATGACGACAAGTACGGAATGAATCGACACGATATGCACTTTACGAAGAATCGCCACGAAGTGTGGGTCTGGTTCCTGAATAATTTATGTATCCTTGGTTACAGTTACTGCACTTTGTCATGTATCAAGTTCTAGGATTGGTCACTTTCCCTTTATTTGATCATTTGTTCACTATATTATTTAGGAATTTACCAAGCGTAGAATTGTTTTCATTGTAAACAATATATGTAGCTGTATAGTTATTCACTAGTTTTCATAATTCCTTAATTCCAGAATATTCTACATTGTTAATCACATGTCACTGGCTTTGACTATTCTGGAATTAGCGGGGGGAGAATTTATTTCACTTATCTAATTCTCTTAGTGTTTTGAAATAAACTGTCTATATCGTATGTAGAATCCGCTACACATTCCATTGGTAGATTTTCCTTACTGAATCCAACCCTGTAATACTGCTTTCGTGACCTGTCAGTTACGAGTTCCGTAAAGTTTAATTTAGTCTAACATTAGTCCATCCGAGTATTTATATAGTCGTACGATTCTAATAGTATTCACTCCGTTCTTTATCACCAGATTCCGTCTATACCTTTTAGTGTTGCCAAAAACATTCCCATGTTCTCTCCTGTGAATATTCGAGATTACGCTTAGATTAATGATGCACCACGTACCTCCCTAAGATTTCTAAATAACACATGTGTGTGGGGAGAATATCCCCTTTCCAAATAAATATACTAAGGGTGAGTTTCAGGAAATATGACAAGTCTTTATTCTGGTTTAAACATATAGTTGGGAAGCGAAAAGTAATGTTCCCCACAGCCGTAAGGCAGCGAATAATTGTCAGATATATTCCTGGAAGAGAGAGTTTTATATCGTTCTCAGTCTTAACTCACGGGTTCAGCGATGGTAGTAAAATCTTGATCACTAATTTTCAGACGGAAAACGTCGCAGGAGCTTGCGATTCACTTGAGTCTGTTCATTATGCGCATGAGCATAGCTCGGTGCTCGTACGCGAACTGCACCGAGACTGAACGTTGGAAGCGGAGATGTGATGCTACTCCGACGCTAATTGAGCTGAGTCTTGTTGCATTCTGATATATTGAAATCAACAGCGTGACGGTTGTTGAGTACATCGTTTGTTCATCACATTCGCGATACGCTGGATTTAGACACATGGTCGTATACGTGTAGATTCATGGAGCGTACAATATGTAGAAGTAAGTGGCGACGGCTTCTTCGCCGGGATTTCAAAGTTGCCTAACAAGTAACTAAAGACAATTTAATTGATGACTTTATTTCCCTCTCAATGTTAGACAGAGAACTCAAAGTGCCGTGTTGGTCCATATAGTTTTCGTCTCCCTAATTTTCATTTATAATTCATTTTCATATTGGTTTACGTTTTTCGTATCGATTGTTTAGTTCATGTCAAAATTAGAATTTTGAAGTATTTATTTAGAATACGGTTCTGAATCATCGAATTGCTGAGTAATTAACGGGTGTAATATTTGAACCGAATACGCCTTTGTCATCCAGGTATTCATTTTTCATTCTTTCTTATAAATTCTAAACATTTCGTCTTGAGTATATAATATATCTCAAAATGATTCTTTAACATTAAAATGGGGGAAAATAGTGAATTGCTTACTTTCACATGAATTCTAAAGTGATTAAACAACACTTAAATTAGTAGCGGAAGAACAGGAGTAATGCTATTCCTTCACTTTTTTACGCTTTTTACGCGTCAGAGAGAATAACAAATGAGATGCGTAAATTCATATCTGGAAGAGAAGGTAGGCAAACGGAATAAGGAACTGAGTTAATTAGCAATCTTGTATCTTCAGCGCTCTAAAATTATTAAATTTTACGTCAACATAAACGTAAAGAAATGAACTTGATTTGTCGTGTATTTTCTAGGATATTACCAGTATCATTTCTCGTCATATTAATAAATATGATTTTTATAGAAATGGAAAAATAAATATTTATATATAATTTCCACGAAAAGTAAGATTAAAATTTACCCCTACAAAAGGTATATCAGTAGTTACTGTGATCTGTGAATAAATTAAAAATTCTTAATGTTATTTTATTTGGGAAAATGGCATAGTTTGAATTATTTCAGTCTGTGTTGGTTCATAATTTTTTCATGCAATTTTAAAATTACTTAAATCATTTATTCCATATCCCAATACGTGTGTCCATTGTTTCAAACTATTTTTAAAGAAATTTTTGTATTCAGTAATAATGAAATTTAATTAATGCGACAGTTTAATGAGATATATTCAAAAAAATTTCAGTATCCATTCTCGTTTTAAATAAGTGTGTGTAACACATGTCTCGCAATGAACATGAAATATTTTACACCTAGACTATCTTCTAGACATTTCATCTATTTCAAGAAATATTTTTACACAACGTGCGGCCTGAGTGATCTAACACTTGCTAAATGCTTGTATAGATATGGGCAAAAGTGAAACACACAACACAGTTCATGAAAAATTGGTATAGTTTGTATTTTTCGTGTTAATATTAAGAAGTGTCAGTGTTAAATTTTAAAACTGAAAAATGGCGAATCAGCGCTTAACGTCATGGGAGATAGAGGTAGATAATACAAAGAAGACGGGAAAACAAAAATCTACACAGGATTTGGTTGCAATGATGTAGGAAATGTTTTCTAAACTCACAATTATTCTCAATGCTCAATTAAAACAGCAGTCAGAACGATTCGAAAGTCTTCGTTCAGAGATTAAAAATAGTTTTGAAAAATTAAATTCGAAATGAAAGCACATGAAATTAATATTAATAAGATGTTTGAAAAATTAAGTTCAGACATAAAGTCACTAAGATTAATTTCAATAATAAGTTTGAACAGCGACGTCGTCAGTCGGAGGAAAATTTCAATTAATTATTTACTAAACTCGATGAATATAATGAGGACGCCTTAAGCAAAAGTCAGGACGGGAAATTTGCCGAAAAGGGAGTCGCGAAACGCGTACTTGAAAGAAAATCAGGGCTTTCAGAAGCTATTAACATCACAAAATACGACATTTTGAAACCGGAGGAAAATATTCAGGAACAGATAAGTGCTCAGATCGAGGTAGTCAATGAAAAAACGTGTTTGGTCGAAAGACAAGTACTAGAAATAAAACACGAAACACAGGCTTTCGGTAATGAACAAAAGGAAATAAAATTGAGGAATTAAGAGAAAAGGGCGATCATATTCATGTTCTGGTCGAGCAAGTAGGAAAGGAAAATATCGAGGGAGCTACATTTATTAATGAGAAAATTTCAAAAGAAATGACTAATCGATTTTAATTCAATCATGGCTAAGTTACGTAGAGGAGGCTACAACACGATGGCGTCGGTGTGATAAACAGAATGCAGAGTTTGAAAACTGTCGAAACGCGATGCGGCCTTGCGTAAAGTTAGCTTCACATGATGCATTTTGCACTCCATTCTAGCATGCATTCTTGCTTCCAATGTCCTTTGATGTCTGTTATTCAGACAGCTGTGATGCTTGTCCTGCTGCGTTGGCTTCACACGATGCATTTTACCCCGACAGTTTTGATGTTCTGATCCGTGTTGACAATTCAGGAACATGGTCATGGTTAATGCAGAGATTGTCCATCGAAGAGATTGAACAATTAGCGCTGATAAGCTAGCAAAATAATAATGCAAATACATGAACGAAATGACAACATTGTATGTCAAGTTGTTTGGTGTAATTAGATAGTGGCAAATAGTGGGGTGTTCGATGTATCTTGCTTGATGAGCTGTAATATAATCAAAAATGTCAAATAAAATGTATTTGTAATATGTTTCTTTAAATTGATTTCATTTATCGATTACTTCTTTTCGCCAATGATTTGTTTTAATAATTATTGCTCTAACCTTAAGGTTGTCCAGCTATATCACTTAAAACAATGTATAATTTGTCAGATAATTAACACCAGGTTCGGTTTTGCAATCTATTATAAATCAAATCTATTAACTGATACCCTCCCAGGGAACACCACCTTAACGAAGCACTGTCCGTGCGAGTGGCGAGGGTTTGCGCGTACCATCGAAGCTGAGAGCTATGCCGTTGATAGTGTAACTACCAGCAGGGCCACCCAAGCCTGACACGTTTCAGCTGAGGTACCAGACGAAGTGTGTTCCACAATGACCCATCTTCCCCAACCAATCCCTCTTCCTTACCACCTGCTGCCTTGTAGGACGGGGAGGGATCCCCAAAGGCTAAGGGAAGGAAAACCCCGACAGAAAACTAAGGAGGGAGGGGAGCCTCTTCAGGTGTGGTGAAACCATCCCCCTAAGGGAAAAAACCCTGATTACAAAGACCGGTCCTCCTTGAGCGTGGGGTTGGCGGCCCCATCTTGTTAAAAAGTCTTGTCACGAACCCTAACGATGTGCTTCGGAATTTGAATCAACCCTTCTAAGACGACATGGCAATAAAACACGGATAAAGAATAAAGGAAAATTGAAATTCGGAACCTGGAACGTAAGATCTATGATGCAACCACGAAAGATGATGGAGGTGGCAGAGGCGACTAAGAACTTAAACTATTATCTCATTGCTCTTCAGGAAATAAGATGGTTTGTAAATGGCAAAGTACATAAAAAGGACTTCCCACTATACTATTTAGGACCTAATAAACGAATAGGACTATATGGAACTGGTTTCATTGTACAGAGAAAAATCAGGAAAAGTGTAAAATGTTTTATACCACTGGGAGATAGGCCCTGTAAAATTATATTAAAAGGAAGGTTCCGAAATATTACAATATTTTCTTCTCTTGCTCCAACAGAAGAGAGGACAGATAATGAGGAAGATACTTTCTATGATAATCTGGAGTAAGAATGTAATAAAGTACCCAAACACCACATGCTATTATTAATGGGAGACTTTAATGCAAAAATTGATAAGGATCAAAATACATCTAATGTAGCAGGAAAATATTCTCTTCACACGGAAACTAGTGACAATGGGAAAATGCTGATCAATTTAGCTATGCCAACAAATTTAGTGATAATGAGCACATTCTTTGAACATAAGGACATACATAAACATACATGGAAAATACCAGGTACGACATCATAATCAAATTGACCATGTTTTGGTCAATAGACGACACTTTACATCCATAAAAGATGTCAGATCAGCTAGGGGACCCAATTGTGAGTCAGATCATTACCTTGTTGAAACTATTATGAAAGAAAAACTATCAATAGCTCGAAGAGAACAAGGAAATAGAACTAAGTGGAAAATATAACTATTTATGAAGAAGGGTTCCATTGAAAGTTATAAGAAAGCAATTGGTGAAAGGCTGAATACACCAANGAGAGAAACTATCAATAGCTCGAAGAGAACAAGGAAATAGAAGAACTAAGTGGAAAATATAACTATTTATGAAGAAGGGTTCCATTGAAAGTTATAAGAAAGCAATTGGTGAAAGGCTGAATACACCAACAGAAGTTCTAGGAGAAGAAGAATCAATTGATAATCAGTGGAAGTTCCTCCAAGAGTCGATATTAAATGCTGCCGATGATACAATAGGGAAAAGACAGTGGAAGCGAAATATAGAATGGTTTGATGAGGAGTGCAAGAAAGCCTTAGATGAAAGAAATAGAGATAGACAATTAATGATGCAAAGAGAGACTAGATCAACTAGGGACAGATATAAAGAAAGCAGAAAGAGGGCCAATAAAATAATAAGACGTAAGAAAAAATAATATCTGAAACAAAAAATTACTGATATTGAACAACTTAATGATAATAATGACAAGCGTATTATATCAAGTAGTTATAACAAGACAAGCGTATTATATCAAGTAGTTATAATATGACAAGGGGATATCAGGCAAAAAGTAATCTGTGCCGAGAGAAAAATGGGAAACTGATTGATGATCAACAGAAAGTATTGGAAAGATGGACTGAATTCTACTATGAATTACTAAACATTAATGGGGAAACAGAAATGNAAAATATGACAAGGGGATATCAGGCAAAAAGTAATCTGTGCCGAGAAAAAAATTTTGAAACTGATTGATGATCAACAGAAAGTATTGGAAAGATGGACTGAATTCTACTATGAATTACTAAACATTAATGGGGAAACAGAAATGGATAGAAATTAAGCCGATTCATGGGAAGGATTATAATATACTGATAACAATGAAGAGATAGAAGCACCATCAATAGACGAAGTGAGAGAATTGGTGAAGGAGATAAAGAATAAGGAAGTACCTGGAGAAGATGGAATAGTTGGCGAAATCATAAAAGTGGGAGGAGAGAAATTGATAGAGGCACTGCATATACTAATACGTCGAATATGGGATACAAATGAAATACCAAAGGATTGGAAAAATGGACTTGTTTATCCAATTTTTAAAAAAGGAGATAAATCAGAGTGTAAGAATTATAGAGGAATAAAAATTTTAAATACTGCCTATAAGATATTTTCTAGCATACTGCAGAAACGAGTAATCTTTTTCGCAGAAAATATGATTGATGAATATCAATGCGGATTTCGAAATGGCAGAGGAACAACCGATCATATATTTACACTCAGGCAAATGATGGAGAAATGTTATGAATTCAACATTGATTTACACATACTGTTTGTGGACTACAAACAACCCTGTGATAAAATCAAATGGGATCAACTTTTTAGTGTATTAATGAAAGAAGGAATGCCAAATAAACTGATCAAACTAATACAAACCACTATGTTTGTCTCGCATTGAAAGGTATGTGTTGAAGGAAAAATATGTGAAGCAATTAGAATAACATCAGGTGTTAAACAAGGTGACTGTCTATCTGCTACTCTTTTTAACATTGTTCTCCATAGTGTAGTTAAAGAACTGAATATTAGGGGTAATATCATATACAAATCTAAAAAAATTCTTGCATACGCCGTTGGCATAGCGCTGATATAAAGAAACCAGGATGCATTGGAAGAAATGTTTAGATGACTTGAAATGGAAAGTAAAATCATAAGACTTAAAATTAACGAAATGAAGACAAAATATTTGAAACTGTCTGCCACAGAAACTAGAAGATGGGAGCAGAGAATGAGAATAAATGGATATGATTTCGGGGGAGTCAGCTATTTCACATACCTTGGAGTCAAAATTTATAATAAAAATTGTATTTCAGATGAGATAAACGAACGAATAACGCGAGGAAACAAAGCTTACTATGCCAACGTTCGACTTATTAAGTCTGCTCTGCTGGCTAGAACAACAAAAGTCTAGCTAAATAAGATTCTTATTAGACCAATAGTGGAGCAGGGACATGGGTACTAACCAGTAGTGATGTTGAGAGACTTCGTAAATTGGAAAGAAAAATTTTCAGAAGAATTTATGGTGCAGTTAAACAAGGAGAAAGATGGAGAATAAGATATAATGATGAAATAAATAAGATCCTAATAGGAGAAGATATAGTTAGATTTATAAAATCGCGTAGAATCTCTTGGCTGGGTCACCTGCAGAGAATGGGAATGGAAAAAACGCCTAAAAGTATCCAAAAAAGTAAAATCAATGGATGGCAAAACGTGGCAGACCTCGAAAGAAGT
>NNCF01129434.1:6661-92101 GCA_002313205.1 Laupala kohalensis
ATGTTGAAAAACTGCAATGAAGCATCACTTTTCTTATATTTACTAAGAATATTTGCATTTCTTTATAAATATTCTCAGTTTTCTTAAATAAGTTTACTGATTCTATAAGTTTCCAGATTTATGCTTGAATACACATTTTACAATTCATGCAATTCGAATCGCAATGGTATAATAATTTAATTATAGTGTAACTTCACTAAAATGATACATCATCGATAACACCTCTGATAAAATGCTATTACGAGTGTAGAAAGAAATGTGTCCTTCCTACAATACACATCTTCTGCACTCAACTTCTTCCCCCGTTAAATGCTCATGCCCCATCAACCAGCTCGCACGCACTTAGTAGTTGATGATTCAGGAACACAGTTTCCTACGAATACAGCTTACTACGCATCACAAAATGCATGCCGCTATTCAACACATATCAGAAGCTCTCGCCATGTGTGTTTACCGTTTATTCATCGTACTCCCACGGCATGGCCCCTCTGTGTACAAGAGTTCCAAAGCACAGCGTTCCAAGGCCAACACATCCCAAGGCCTGGACAAGGAATAGAAAACGAACGTATCGTTCGACGTAAATAAATTCCATGCATAATTCCTGACGAGTAAAGTGTACATGAGCACTAGTAAACAAATAACCACCCTATGACGGCACCCTCACAGACTACTCCCTTCGGAGCAAATTAAGTCTAATATGACTTAGATCTTCATCTATCTTCACTTTAATGAACCACCCTTGGCGACGAATAACAAGTATTCNGTAAACAAATAACCACCCTATGACGGCACCCTCACAGACTACTCCCTTCGGAGCAAATTAAGTCTAATATGACTTAGATCTTCATCTATCTTCACTTTAATGAACCACCCTTGGCGAGCGACAAGCTAAACTTATCAAGACTTCGCCGACGCGAAGAACTTCAGCGCCAGCTACGAGAATCTTCACTCCCGGAGCGGCGCGCCACTTGAACTTGAAAACCGCAAGACACCACTGCTAGATTCCTCACGAGAAGCGCTCCTCTTCATACGAACGCGAGCCCAGCGGATCGTCATCTCCGGCGCCACGAGCCTCTGAGGGTCAAACTACACGGATCGCCGCTACAGACGTCCAAACTGCAAGCCTAGACGACGTTCAGGTTTCCGTATTGTCATACGGTGTCTTCATTTCAAACGTTTTCTAGTTACCCTGCCAAGGCAGGTCCCTGTATTTAATAAATTGCTACAAGGCAAAAGCTGAAAACCTATACGTTTATTTATCTTGTGAAAGCGGAGATTTGGTTGTGAACTCAACTACATCTCCACACTACGCAACACGAGTATTCAGCAACTTTGCGACACCAAATACCAAATGACAATACATATACATTGCCCATTTCTTCTCAGAATTTTCTGAAGCTTTATTTTCGTGTCGTTTTTTTACTTCTTCTATTTGTATTTTAGTCCTTTGAGATTTTCGTTACGTAATTGTCAAAACATTTGGCGTGGTTGTAGTCAAGAAGAGAGAAATGCGCACTTTCACATCTATATTATAAAGCTTTACATTTCAATTATTTGTAATATTTGTTCCTCAATTTGAGTTCCATGTCGTACTATTTTTATGAAGTCATGGTGTATGTTATATTCAGAATTTGCATCGTATTGTGTTTTTAATTTTTAAAATTATATGATATTAACAATTTTTAACATAGATCAAAGTTTGTCCTACAGTTGGCCTTAAAGCGTAAATTAAAAATTTATATTACTACTTAATATTAACTCTTTTTAAACAAAAATTATTGAGTCAATCATGTTAAGTATTTTGGAAGGTAGTTATCTATCAA
Organism: Laupala kohalensis; assembly: GCA_002313205.1. Classification (NCBI taxonomy): domain Eukaryota; kingdom Metazoa; phylum Arthropoda; class Insecta; order Orthoptera; family Trigonidiidae; genus Laupala; species Laupala kohalensis. Next base: position 8,485 of record NNCF01129434.1, read on the forward strand.
TAATTATTGATAAATTACATGGTAAGAGTATATTTTAAAAGGGAATTATATTTGAATTAAATAATTATGTAAGTATTCTACTAAGTAATTAAATAATTATGTAAGTTGCTACGTCCATTATACACATATATACGATAAATAAATAAATTACAACCTACGACCTTTACCGGACGATTACAATATATATTATTCTTATTAAAATACACAACATGACTCGTGGTTTGCGCGAAGCATGTCTGTTATCGTCCTGAATTGACCTTGTTCTTTCCACCCCTGCTCCTGTCCGCTGACACCCGCTCCGCTAGGTGAGTCTTTGCACAAGCGGAGCGAGGCGGAGAAAACGCAGATGTATCTTTAGCCTAAGGTCGCTCCTTCGTAATGCAATTTATTCCACAGTGATAGCGCTACCCGTAGGGCGGCAGTCTTGGAATTTTTTGAATACACGGTGTATATTGCGACGTCTTCGATATACAGAGAAATCAAATTTGCATTAAACCCCTGTAACGGGATATAAATCGAGGAAGTCAAATTTTTTTACGTCATAGGTTATTAAAATACATTGCGTTCATCTTTCACTTCAGTCATGCAATGACGTCATCCTATAGAGTTCGCCCTCGTAGTCAAAGACGAACACTTTGATGAAAGTAATATGATATTAAATCAGTTACTATCTTCTTTCATACGTCGTGCTATAAGAAATCAATTTTTCCGTAAAGTCTGTAAATAATCAGCCAATTGAAAAAAAATTTTTTTTTGTATAAATGAAAATTTTATTGTAATGAAAATTACAATAAAATGTAATAATACCGATAAAATGTAATTACATTACAATGAAAATCGAATAACAATCCCTCTAGTGGATGCATCGTTCACTCGTCTCAGTCGTTGGTGCACCTCGTTAGCTACAGCACTGCACGGCGAGACCACACCTCCCAATAACCCACCTCATCCGCATTGCGGGCGCGGGGCCAGAGACGACCGCTATTCCACTTGGCATTCTCAGCGACCGACCACGCTTTCAAACAACGATTGGAACACTGCAGCTCAAGTTTGGAATTAGTTTGCACTCAAATTGAATACGTTTCTGTTCATCATAAACCTCCAACGAGTCAACTGATGCTCCAATAACACAAATGTATATCGCACATTAAAAACGGAAGGGATGTTAGATTTATTTACTTCTGACGCAGCGAGATTCAGGCCAGCTCCTCCACCTAACCACGTGATTTGAGTGAAGGGATTGAGAAGGAAATATGTTACGTTGCCGGGAATCGAACCCGCACTCTTCCGCTCAACTGAGTGTTTGAAGCGAAAACCAGCGTTGAATGCCACCAATTTCCCATCGTTGTTAACACATTAATAAAATCATTAACAGGCATAAAACGAGGTATGGCAGATAGAGCAGGAATATTTCCTTTACCACAGTTCTCACGCGCAGCAACGATACATACATGAATATAATTCCTGATTTTTTTGTAATAAATAATTAATTTAAAATTTTCGCAATAAAGAAATTGCTATTGTCTTTTTATCTTCTCAGTAAACTACTCCTTCACTGTACTATGTGTCATAATTATAGACTGTCATTACAACTGCAGAATTACTGGTTCAGAAGTCTTCCTTTATTTTATTATTGACTTTATAGTAACCAAATGTAATAAAGGAAGAGTTGTGAATCAATAATTCTGCAGTTGTAATGATTGTCCATAATTAAGATACATAGTGCAGTGAAGGAGTTGTTTACTGAGAATTAATTTAAAATGTTTTATTTTAACTACTATTTTTATTTATTATGACCACTGAAGTTTATATAAGAATCTGATAACTTCAAGTCTCATCTTTACGATACTTTTCTTTAGGAGTGGGTTTTTAATGCTAACTATTCATACAAGATCATAGCATACATAAATGATAAGGTACTTGCCGACGTTTGGGAGAAAGAATTTCTAATGAAGTACAGGATTTTTTACTTAATATTCAAAAACTGAAAAATAATTTTATAATAAAAATGATCTGATGGAAATATTCTTTTATACTTGAGAATGTGTAACAGAAAAGAAGTATCAAACAATACCCACCTCTAGCCGCATTAAGGCAGTTGCGCCGTCCACCTTCCTCGATCTACGACGACCTGAAAGGGGCGCCCTATCACAGCTCTTTCGAACCGATTGCCGTCGGCGTATCTTGGCTGGATTGCGCGAGCACATCGTTCCACCACCATGCCCTTGCACGTCCGTCTGACCACTCGTCTACCGTCCCGAAGCACAGACACCTGCTGTCCAGCCTCCCACCCGCCCTCAACAAATGACCCTCACGTAACATCTACGCCACACAGGCGCGTCCGCCGGAAACCAAATGCCTCTGAAACCCGCTCCCTCTCTTCCTCACCAAATGCAGTCGCGTTCTGACCTATCACGTGTTCACATTGACCCTGAGTCCACTGATAAAAAATAACAATTGTTTTTTGTACAAACCACATGTGCTGTGTCTGTTTCGGTTCATATCAAAACGAGAAGGTTAAGGACTACTCTAATAGCTTGTTTTCGGGAGTGAAATGGAAAACTACACACACACAATGGCTTCCTCAATTAAAGACGTAAACAAAAAACATTAAGAATGGGAAAATTATTGGGTAGAAATTCACTTATAATTTACATTGGCCAGAGAAAGTAATATTTTTTGTACATTTCCCCGCGAATAGTTACAGGCTGCGAATAAATTATTTTTTTTTCAATTTATCTTCATACATACCACTCAGGGTACTGCTTCAATACCAAAATTGTTTATTAAATAAGTTAAAATTCTGATCTCCAGCGTATTTGCTTGTTATTATTGAAAAAAGTGAATAAATAGTATTCATAGTCTCATTTCTTTTCATTCACTTATCTCCAAAAAACAGAAGAACAAACTATACTGCAGGTGTAGCATTTGATTTCTCGACAACCTGTCTAGTCGTCGAGCAAGGCCAGAGTTAAACTAGCTGCCCAGGCGTACCTGCATTACTACTTTGCACACAATCACCGGCAACAAGACAATCACGATACGCCGTCATCCACATAACAATTTCAAAAATTTATTTGGCTCGGATGAGTCAGTGATACAAGGAGAGCAAAAGAAAAAAACAAAAGAATAAAAACACTGTTGGAACCTTCCTTCTCATAGTTTCACCTTTTAGTCAACAAATTTTTATACTGTGTATGAACTCTCATGTCTCAGCTACAATTATTCCCAAAGTCTCACCAAAGTTGGATCTATAATTGATCAACGTTCGTCATAAATTAATGTTATACACCGTCATAACTTGGCCAAGCGAAAAAATAACTATAAGGTATATAAAAACCCAATCCCTTTAGCAATCACTATCTAATGTTGATACACTTTAATTATGGATTCTCATGTTGTTATACAACTTTAACTAGTGGTGCAAAACTATTGCACAAACTTTCTCATATACGCTTCTACGTCTGCAGCATAGAGTGAAAAAAATTCTATAGTGAAAGGGTCATTTCTGGCGTGGTCCTCTATATTTTGGTCGTCTTCCAGTGCTCTATTCATGCTTAAAATCGCTAGATGAACTTATTACTGTATTATATTTGAAATTTGAGAGTAAAATAAACATTCAGAATAATATTTCAAAACAAATAGCGACATATTAGTCTTATAAATATCGTAAAAGTGTTGTGTAAATGTAATTTCGTTGTAGAGAGAAATTTATGTCTTTTCGTGTTTGCATTGCGTTTTCTGCCCTCTTATGTATTTTATCATTATCATATCTTTCATTTCAGTTTACTAACAGTGTATTATACGTCTGCTTGGTCCATTTACACTGCTAAATATTGTTCAAGCTTCTTGAAACAGTAAACAAATGCGTAAATGTAGCAGATATAAATTATTTTATTGCGTCTGTACCAAACTTACAAGCGAAATACCGCTAATGCGGATGTAATGCATACCAATTCTACTTTACGTACAGAAAATTTAAGCAAAATCGTTGGATCACTTTGACCTTCATGTGAAGTACCCTTTGTGTTCAAGTAAAAAGAAAATTGAAAGAACGTGCATATGTTAGAAGTAAATTCTACCCTAAATATGAAAAATGAAAAAATAAAATTTACTATTCGGTCAGGAGTGCTGCGCACAGACAGACGTCCGGCCAAAAACTTTTTCGGAATCAGGGGCCACCAAAACATATTTCCGCAATAATCTCGTTTTCTATTTTTTTACGATTACAATACTTTCTATATACTACGTATATAAGAAAGTAAAAAACTAAATAATACTTCACGTGACAACCAAATACGGAACCTATGAATCAGCATCCTGTCAGTTCTCCTCGGGTACTCAGAATCAATATATCTTGGTGGGATAGTCCCTTACTTGCTATCGCACTGTGCAATAGTTCAATTCTCCACGTCATACGCAGTAGTATTAGTACTGACACCACATTTACGATATTCGTTTATATATATATATATATATATATATATATATATATATATATATATATATATATATATATATATAAACGAAACTAAACCACAGTAAGCTTTTATTGTTCGAACTATTTCCAGAAATAAGAAATTGAGTACTTAACATCAAAGTAATTTGAGTCACCATCGCTAATATCATTCGCATCTTACTTAATTTATGTCTTCGTCGCTAACTAATCCCGTGCGCAAATTTCGCTGTCATATTAACATAACCAAACACTGGGAACATTGTATCGCGAAAGTAGTACATTATATTAAAGTTATTCAGTTTTTTCGTTTTACAGGTAAAGAAGCAATCTTAAAAACGCGGTCTTCATATAAGTTTCAAGGCCGTGATGTTCGTCACCTGGGAGGCAGATTATGTATTCCAATCAATTTTATTTTTAATAAAAATTAATTAAAGTAAATAATACGTAGCTAAAATGTATAGGCAACGATCCCGTTCCTATCCATGAACTATTTTTTGTAATGTTTGCGGCAAGTGATTGAGATTGACGGGAGAAAAAGGGAGTTTACAAAAAGTTACCTTTTAGAAATAAGACCAAAAATTTTACATGTCATCGTCATCGCTTAGTATATTGAACACAATGTTCGAAAATACAATCAAATATGTCGCTCGGAAGTTAACTAATAATATTTTTGTCCGAACTTGAAACGGATCAAAATACAACAAAATGGGGGAAAATTTATCCACATACTTATCGTCCTTCTTACTTAGGAAGTGGTCAAAGAGCTATGAATAAAACTATATTTACCTTATTAATTAATTTGCTTCCACGGTCCGTTTATACTTTGAATCATAATGAAGAAGGAGAATTATGCATAAGAATCAACGATGCGTTTCTTATTGCATAAGAATGTTGGTGTCTTATCATCCGCATGCAACAAGGCTTTCGAGGAGCTTTGAAAATCGTTGCTCTGTGTCGCAGCATCACTAAATCACAATATTCTGACACAATCTACGTGCTGTATCCATATATACTGTAAATTGAATAGTCCCCGTTCCAGGTGCACAAACAACGATTCTACATGGTCCTAGTCACTTGCATCTACCGGTAAAATGTGACTATATTTTTCCCTTTAATATTCTAACAAAATTACCTGATAATCCGAAAAAATACAAAGTTAAAATTAGCCAAATTTAAGGAGTGTGCGAAGCAGGCCGAAATTCTTGTAGCTTACGTACGCCCTGGAAAACCAACACGATGTCTGGGTACAATATGCAGTGAAGATAGGAAGACTCAGATACTCTAAAAAAATCTTATGTCCAAGAGATAATATCTCTAAAATAAACCATATAATGTTATATTACTAAGCGAAAACTCATTCCTCAACTAAGATTGGATAAAAAAAATTTAGAATCAAACATTACGATTCCCACGTCAGCCCGTTCTTCCAAAGTAGAGTTTTTTTATACTTTGTCACCTTGGTAACGGGATATTTTTATCTGTCAACTTTAGGCAAGAAAAATCTAGTAAAGTACCATTAATGTTTAATTCTGAAGCAATTTGTAAAATGACAATGAAAGTGAACGCAGGGTGCTGCTTATTGTCTATCTACGCCATATCCCTCCGCTCCCCAGCTAAACCCAGAAGTCTGGCATCTCCCTTCACACGACCAGAGTTTTTGACTTCTCTTTTCATTCATCTTTCTCCGCCACACCAATAAGACAATATTTGATGAAATAAAGAGTCATTGGAATTATCGCCCTCATTTGAATGTTTGTTTACTAAATTTATGATCTCCTAATGAGCATAATTTCCGTTCCTACATTTAAGAAGAAGATAAAATAAACATTAGGAAAACACAAACAATTTTGAAGGTGCGAGTAAGAAAGAATTCTGTTCCTGAAGATCAAAGTGACGCAAATTCCAAACCCACGGGAAGTTTTCCAAGCGCATTCATTAATTCAAATGCACAGTCGTGGGGTGGCTTTCTAAACCTCCTTGGCTGTGGAGAAAGTTTCTTATTTTAGAACTCATACTAAAACAGTTTTTATACAGTTCCTAGCATAAGTATCCAATTTCTAATGAGACAAACTCTAGAAGGTACGTTAAGTGGTTTTAGAAATGATTTGTTTTACTGCGCCCCAAAGATGAAACTCATCTTAATACGCCAAATAGGAAGGTGAAATAATTTCTTCTATTTTGAGTTTTAGATTCAGATTGGTTCCAATTTTGCACCAGGATTTAGAATAAGGATTTTCTAACTGACTTCACAAAACAACAGGGTTTCGCTAATAAGTTTCCCTTCATCACTTTACTGATGTAGAAGGATAGTCAATTAAATTCTTCAACACACCACACAAACTCAATTGCTTACATTTATTTTTAGTCTCGTTTATGACAGGTAAAAGATAATATTTGTAAAGCTATGCAACGAACATACTCTCACCTGTTCAAATTCAGTTAATGTAATAGTCCGAAACAATGTGTCTAGTTTTATTTGACACGAACTATGTTTTAGAGGTCCTTTCAATTATACATGCATAAAATTGTAATCATGCACTTTTCTGTTTTTGTGGCATTGCGATTTTTAAGAATTTCATGGATGGGATTTACAGTGTCTTCACAGCTCAAACGTTCTTCTATTTAAGTGCGGACATTCACGAAGAGGCGCAATGCTTTCGAAAGTTCCTATTTTGGTTAATGGTACGGGTCCCAATGGTGCAAAATGCGAATTCATGTTTTACATTTTCAATGGAATGCGATGCGTGTGCTTATTTCAATTCAACACAAGGATCGAACAGCATTGAAAGATGGTCCAGCAGTCGACTTTCACTCGAAAGGCGAATGGCCGCTCTCGCCAGTGCAGTCGCTCGCAGAGGCCAGCCTCAAGTGGACAAGTGGTTATAAATAGCACAGCGGAGGAAATCGTTAGGAGAAAGGCACAGGTCCCACGAGACGCCAGTCACGTCGCGTCAAGAACATATCACAGTCGAGCCCATAAACAAACCTCACCCCTCATAGGATTCATAATTATAAATGTTCCTACGCCTATCTCAGATGTGTCTATTATTTTAATAAAGCTATTTTCGTATAAATTAAACGCATGTGACATTCACCGCGAAACGGTCAACTAATCACAGGTAGCGTTCATCAAAACTTCATTGCCGATATGCGAAAAATGTTTCAACCATTAAAGTAGGACACACGCTAGGGTATACCTGTTGGAATACCTGTACAGTGAAATAATGAGATCGTTACTTTACATATTTCACAACAGTCAAACTGTACAGATAAAACACATCAGATATATCCTAGCATGTATCACCCATTCAATAAATACGTTCATGTTTGACAGCAGAGTCGAACTGCACTAGTAATCCTATCACGTCAACACTAGCATGTATCGCAGCACTTTATCGTGGCAATTCTACGGACCTTCGGCTCTGGCAATGCACAAAATAAGCAACTAGCGCTGATCATTCAGTCTAACCTGTGCATTAACACCCGACTCAGTATCTCGATGCATCGGTTTTGCCACAACAATATAAAACTTGACTCACTGATTTAAAACAATTCGAGGTTTACGGTGTTTTCAAAAAGTTACAGAAATGCAGTCTCATGGTTTCGTTTATTCAGCATTGTTTAATCTGTGTAATGAATTTTCTCACCGTGTTGTGGAACTTCTGGCCCAGTGAATCTGAGTATTTTCTGTGTAAAACGCAGAAAACTTTCTTCTTTTTTTTTTTGGTGGGGCTTTACGGCTCGTCGACATCGAGGTCATTAGAACACGAAAATTCTGTACAGGTAGGGAAAATGCAGTTACGCACTAAGGAGAGCCAACATGACTCGTCGAATGACTCAACCATACCCTCCTGAATCACAATATATCAAAACATTACAATAAATGAGGAAAATGAAAGGTACCCTAGCCCCAATAGCGTCGGGATCGAAAAGAACAGGAGGTGACCAAGGAAAGTCAGGAAAGAGAAAGGAAGGAGCCTCGCACAAGTGGAAGTAATGCCAGACCCAGCACGGGGCCCCGTGTTTGCCAAACACGTACTTACTAGATGTAAGTCCCCTGGAGGGACGCACAAAACGAATGTGGTCTTCCTGATATGCCCATGATATTTGTATGTTGAAAGAAAGAGGAAGTTAAAGAGAGGGAAAGAAAGAGAAAAAAGAGAGAGAAAGAAACGAGAAAGTAGTTTTATCGAACACTTCCCATATGATCCAATCTGAATCTTATAATTTAATCTCATATCGTAAAACATCATTCCATCACATTTCGTGAGTCAGCTATAGTCTTTTAAAATATATTATTTTTTAGTTCATCTTTATGTAGTACATGATATAAATTTGATTGGATGAAAATTCTATCAAGTACCCAACATTCTTTTATTAAGAATATATAAAGAACTCCATTTGTCGGTTAATCATCTCTTTTACTCTAGTTATATCTGAATAAGGCTGAATTGTTTCAAAAAGTTTTTCAGTTTAACCGTTGATATTATTAAGTGTAAGTAGGAGTTCTTTCAATTCAATTGGTAAAAATAAGGATATTAGGAAGAAACGTGTAACTGGTACCTATATCTACAAGTAAGTACTTCAAAACTTTATTGATAAAATTACCCATTACTGATCTGAAAAGATATAACAAGAGTGAATGAAACGGGGAACAGGAAAACACCCGTATTATGGTGCAAAGGTCTGCATTTTGGCATTTGTCCCATCCATATAAAGAGTTTTCCCCATTTAATGGCGGCAGAAAAAACAGCTATTCCCAAAACAATTCATAATGTACAAGCAGAAATTAACACATCATAGTACTCATAAATTCAAAGCAAGAAGTAGAGAACTCAAGAACTGTGATCTAAAAGTATATGAAAGCGCTGATACACACAAATTATTATTATTAATGTTCCAAACAGAAAATTTAACTAATTTTCTCTCCCTTACGTGCAGAATGACGAGGCATTCCAGTCAACAAGAAGTGTGTCTACACGTGAATCCCATATAGGTGCAAAAAAGATTAACATTGGACGTTGAGAAACCCACATAAGGAAGCAAATGACATAAGAGTCCTTTTAAATAATTTAAAACGAACCAAACCGAAAGTAGAGGCCAGCAAAGCTAAAAAACCGATTTACAAGGCAACACACCCATCTGCCTGAAGACGAACTGAATATTCAAGAGCAGAAGTCCTTATGGAGGCGCCGTGGGCGACTGCCACGTCGCGCCGTGTCGGTCGCGCAAGAGCCGTTGGCGACAGGTATCGACTCATGCGTCCAAGGTTATCCGTTGTTGACTTCACTGGAAGCGAGGGAAGATGTAATCGCTCTCCGTACATGATAGAAGAGTCACCGTCCCGATTAAATAAAAATGTCCACCGAAATACATCCAACATTACAATCGTCCCGCCATTTTCTGTTACTTACTCCCAAGATGATTTACGAAGTCCGCGTCGTCGAGACTAGCGCTTTTCATAAATGTAAGTAATCGGTAAATTAAAAAAATTTTGGTACGCATTTCAAACACATGAAATTACATGTAAATACACAAAAGCTAATATCTTATACTGTACAAAACGACGATATACTCAAGTGTGCTGTTCAACATCCACACCGCGTAGCTGATTTCTTGTTTGCTGTTCTTAAAATAGGCGCACTATGAACGTGATCCCGAAATATTTACCGTATTTTAGAAAAAAGACGTATGACCTGCGAAACTAAACAGGTGTTACATACCCCAGAAGTCTATAAACAATTTCATAAATAAACGTTAACAACCTACCAAACCTAACCCTCACACACTCGTATATTAGATTGTGTTGAGTCGCGAACGGTGGCCCAGACAATGTATCTCGCGAACCACTGAACTAGAAGTGCATGTCAATTTGCTACGAACTTCGACGGCGACTATCAAGCCTAATTTCACACTCTCTTAAACACTTTTCTACGCATGCACTGACCTTGCAGTTTCTTCCCGTTCTTTTAATGGATTGCTCTGGCAACTCATTCCTACACATTGCTCTTTTTCAAGTTCCATAAGGTATACTTATAAATTGCTGTGCCTACACTATCACCATAAGTGTTAAACAATACGTTAATAAATAATCACTGACGAACACAAAACTTTGTGTCCTTTTACAACAACGTTTTCCTTCGTCGTCAGGTGTAAACAAGCTGTAAAAAGAAACATTACCATAGCAACAAAACAATTGAATAACATTAAACTGAAATATATAAAAAACAATAAAAATATATTACGATCGTCCAAAAAAAGGCGTAAGATATAATTTATTTATCTTTATTCTAAGATGAACGTGAAAATGCAATAACTAATAAGTTTGTCTGCGTTTGTTTTAATGTGGTTGTCCGATGCCATTGCTCTCAATTCCCTATTTGCTATTTATCATTCACCATACTATTCAAAACTGAATATTAAATTATAATAAAAAAAATTTTAAATTTATAATAAAAAATTTCCGAAAAGTTTCAAATATTAGCAATGCTTGGTAAATCTTTAAAATTATTCCCGTCGACATTTTTCGTGTCAAAATAATTAGAAGCTTTCATCTCTTGTTATTAAAAGTCTCGAGAAATGAAGTCCAGCCTTATGAAATAAATAGCGGTTACTTTTCCTAGAAAAGGCTCCCTGGATTCGACAGTCCCATGTACCTGCAAGACTGTACCTAGCATCCTGACCTTTTGAGGTACAACAATATCAGTTTTGACATAATTGCCGGTCAGGAACGATGACATGTACAAACATAAACAAAGGAGACGGTTCCTCAATTAAGTGAAAAGCACATCGTCGCTAAGGGAGGATCGATACAAGGACAAGGGAGGGGGAATACTCCCGCACAGCCCAACGGTCAAGGCCCACGGTGCACGCTACTTCACGCTCTAGCGAGCACCGTCAGTCTTTCCTGTACGTCCACAAAAACAAGTCGAACACCATAGTACCAGAAAATAACTTATTCAGAATTTTCTTTAGATGTTAAATCTCTACAATCGTTTGATGGAACGGACTCTACGGAACACAAAATACACCAAATTTCGCGTCTCTCACACTATGACACTAATTAGCTGAGGTAATAATCAAAAAGATGCCACAGAACTTCCAAGAAATTATCTCTCGAGGAATGCAAAATGTCACGTGAAATACGATTAATTTCCAACACACTGAAGCAATTGTTCTGAAGAGAATGGAAAAATCAGACGCGAATGAGAACGAAATATTGATGAAAGACTCTCCCCCCACCAAAAAAAAAAAAAAAAANTCGCATCGTTCATCTACTACTACGATTCTACTACATCGTTCTACTAGGATATGATATTTTCATTGATAATGGAAAGCTCCAAGCACTCCTTTCGTTCGTACCAATGAGTTTGTATCTTATTGTTTGTGTATAGAAAATCAATGTTCTTACTGACACTTATTCCACATAATGTGTTCTAGGAGAATGAAATATGTGTTTCTAGGGAGCGTTAAGTACCGCAGGAACATTGTATCAAAGACGGATTAAGAACATCTTAACTATTCTTACAGCACTGGAAGTCGAATTAGCTCCCTTCCGCTTCGAAACATAGGGAACTAATACTAATACATCGAGCAACGAATTATTTTTCGTTCGTACTGAAAGTTCGTCTCGTAGCGAGACAGTTATTTCCTTATCTTTCGCCCCGGAGCCGATCGCAGCGACAGTAATAGTGTAGGCGGCCTAGACTTCGGGTAGTTCTAACTCATCACATTTTTATACCTTAATTTCTTCACACAAATCAGGTAACTTTATTACTGCATTTCATTATTGATATTTTACGTTTTCTTGTTCGAAAATCACGTACTCCAAAAACGTTCTTTGCTTAAAGACTTTCGGTGCTCTGCTCTATCTTTCTAAACCTCAGGATGTCACTATAATAGTGGCGCATGTTAGCCCAGAAAGCACCAGGTTAGACTATTAAGAAAAAAAGGAGAATCCCAAAATCTCAGATTATTACCCATTAGAAAATCAGACTTTTTAAAACAAGAATTATACCAACAACTTATGAAAAATAAAACATTTCAACTCTAGAAATATTGATTTGACTGACCTCAATCGCAAACTCCCAATATCTTACGATGCAGTTTATTTGACACACACAAGATATAAATCCTAGAAGTGAATTATACCCCAAATCTCGCACACAATGCTGTCATTCATTCCTTACGACTGTAGATCAAAGGTGAAATTGTTAGTCCAAGAAAAGTGGAGAAGAGTCTAAGTACTGCGGTCGATGGTCCGCATTGGTATAGTGACACTACGGTAGCAAAATTTAGGGCGAAGGCAAAAGTAACAAAAAATGTGTAATTTAAACTAGAATAATAAGCCTTTAGGAGTGATCACAGAAATTAAGAGAGGCAAATAAAATTATACAGTGAAACTACAGTAATAGAATGACACAAATGATATGAATTTTATTGTGAATAAAAATTAAGATCCAGTGCATGTCACAATTTAGAAAAACCATTTATATAAAAACCACGAGACTCATTAGAAACGAAACGTAGTTGTGGTTTTCATATAAGTTGTTTTTCTAAATTATTACGTGCAGTGAATTTATCTTAATTTTTACTCACAATGAAATTGTCTGCTAAAAACTCAGATCGTTTGTGTTATATTATTGTTATTAGGAACATTAAAGTCGTCAATCAGTATCATCAGAAGTGTAAATATATGAGACAAATGGTACATGAGCAATTTACACCAATTTCTTAATTTTGCAATCATTACATATCAGTGTAAGCCAGAAGATCCAAAACTGAACAGAATGTCTGTCTCCTATTGTTTTGTAGAGTACATAGAGACATTATCTTTTATTATTTTCTAGAGTTTACATTGGTCTTCGGTTTTCTTCGACTATCGAACAAACCGCGCTTTCTCCTCATTACGCATATGGAAAGTAAAAAAACCTCTCACGTCGAGAAATCGAGTGTTTGGTAGAATCTTTCAATGCATGTGTGTACAGAGTTTTCAGTTCCGAAACGGGTGTTCTTACAGAATAACGATACAACGGCACACATTACCTCACAGTAAAACAATCGGGACTTTCACTAGTCTCTTTTTACTTTAGAAATCAAAATTTGTAAGGATATATTACAATCACTTTAATAAAAATCAACAGAGTTCATTACCTACTTTTCCACATACAAAAGTATTTTGCATATTAAAATTAGTTTGTCCACGAGTTCTCTAGAACGGAATCAGACAGAATCTGCGAAAGCAGATTCAGTTATTGGTAACTTAACATATTATAGACTCAAATACTTACGTTTTTAGAATTTTATAGAATTCAAGAAACATGTAGTCGAACAATCCACAATTATAAGCGCACGAAGTTTTCTCGGTTTGTAAAGGCCATCATCAGAGGAATACAAAAATTCATAAAATAGCTTTCAAAAGCATTGCTTGTAATTAGAGAATCCAAAAAAGAAGAAATTAACGAACAACTAATGCAAGAAAGAAAAAGAGAGAGAGAGAAATTGAAGGAGAGACAATACATATGAGACATAAGGAATATAAAATTGTACTGGGAGGAAAACACGAGAAAGGCAGCGAACTAGTCGTTGACTTCTAAAATACGGACTGGGGAATGGCCGATGCCACGTATTGTTACGACGGTCTCCTTTCTTTTATTTAACTTGTTTGTTAGTATGTTCGGGCCAAATCTTGCAACTGAATTTTAAACCAGTTTCCTCCAACCGATTGAGCTGAAATTTGACATACATCTAAACCACATGACCATGCAATATTATGTCTAACTCAAATAACTTTTTTTTAGTTTCTAAATTACGATTTTATTCCGAGTTAACTCGCGGCGGATTATTTCCGAGAAGCGTTCCCAGAAATGCAACCCCTTTATAAAATAAGTATAACGAATTGCATAACCTACACCTTTTCGTTATAACTTCTTATCATTACGAACAGCGAAGGAAATTCTTATCTTACCACATAATTACGAATAGCGAAGGTAATTCATATCTTACCATATCACTACGAATAGCGAGGGAACATCTTATCCTATGGGTTGGAGCAAAATGCTTGGATGATAGGACAGGCACCTGCGTCTCTTAGGAAACACGAAGATTTAACGATTTGAGAACACCGTCAGTCTAGCGACGCAGCAACTTCCCCATTCCCTCCTTGAAGATCGCACCCTCAGCTGATTCTTCCCACAATACTCTTCTCTTGTATTCAACCCATATACATTTACATCTAAACGCAGGCTAATCACATCTTGCTACACATTGTACTATTATACTAATCACATCTTGCTACACATGGTTCCTCTTTTGTGTCCAATTTGGTTGCGAAGTCTGGCTACTCTCTCAATCTCATCTACTGTTTACATGACGCCCAGGAATTTTCTAGTGCGCGTCATGTTTCATAGGACCACAGGGTCACATTGTATTCTTCCTTCCTTCCTTCCTTCATTCATTCGTATTTTCCGATTTAAACAAACAGAAAGGGCGAAAAAATCAGTAACCGAAGAAGTCTGATACGGTTTCCGTAATTCTGCAATCGCTGCAGTGGAATCACCCGAAATAAAATAAGGAACAGCACTGAAAAATTTTAATGTCCAATTCAATTACATTCTTATTAATAAGAAAAATCAATAATGACTAATTGCACTAAAAATTTCGCACAGCGGCATTCAGATCCGTAAAATAATTAGCACGTTTTCTTGCGATAAGTTAATAGTGCCTGTACCTAAAAATTTAAACTTCTGGAATACAGACACGTTAATTAGTTATAATTTGTTAGAATATTTAATACGTATTCCAAAGTCCGTAGTGTTATGTTCAAGTCGGTAGTGGACAAAATATGGGATAATTTCGGCATATTCCTCAGTTGAAATAAATACAAACTTTGAAGGTAAGGATATGGTGCCTATATGTGTGCTGGTACAGAACGTAAACTACATGCCCTGGATAATCATACTTGAATAAACTTTTCCAACAAGGAAATACTTAGAAAACAAATCATTGATGGCAGGGGCCGAATACCTATTTTTTGGAATACACCGTCAAAGAAATTAAATAGTGCGTCCAAGCATACTCACCAAACAGATTACTACAAGAGTATCAGCCAATAAACAAAATATTTTTTTACAGATTCACAAAATCCTGTACAGAATCTCCCAATACCAGCAATTCTTGGGTTTGAACCAATTTCTACGGTCTGAAGAATAAAATATGAACCTTTTCATTGTAATCCGCAATAATGATCTGCATTACATGTATCACTGAAATAGCGGGAAAATTTCTCAAGCGCAATACAGCACGTGGACCAGACGAAGATAACAGGAAGAACCGTGGCATCCGTCGCGGTCGGCGAGACAAAAACAAGTCAACGGTATGTTCCGTCGAAAGAAAAAAGGCACTCGAAGGCACATGACATGACATGACATAAATTGAATACTCCAAATCGATGTAGAGAATTGTACAACGGATCAAAATTCAAAAGACTGAATATCATATACAGAAATATGATCACACACTCTGTACTAAAATATAGATTAAAATTGGTAGAGTGGGTAAAATAATTGTATAAGATTTCGATTACATCAAGGACGTTCCATTTAACGTTCCAAAGAAAGTTCCAGAACAATTCTAGTATGAGGGAGAACGAACCTCTAACATTCGAATGAGAAGAAAAGGTACTGAGCAAACGTTTGGTCAGAATATTTGAACTAAATAGGTTGTAGACATTGACGTGTGATCTGGAGAAAAACTAAAACAATTTCAAATTCACAGATAATATATAAACAACAGTAGTAAGATGACTTAGTGGTGAAGCTCCGGGCCATACAGGTCTACTGCACCCTCTGACAGCATAACCTTAAATTAAGTCAGGTAATGCATTTAAAACAAGAATGTCACATAAATGGCACCAACATGTAAAACACGTAATTTAAGGAAACTTACTTCCATTCGACAACAATATTTCATAAATATTGTATTGCTTTAATACTCGAAAAAAAGTTATTAACCTTCAGGATGTAATGCTACTTAATACGTTTTTCACAAGGTATTTTTTGTATGTTGGTTTGGAAGCAATCTATTCCTGTTAGTGCACCAAGGTGCAGTAGGATTTGGACAGGTTTCCTCTAATTTCCCATCTAATTAAAAGTGCCAATCACAGGAAGCATACCAGTGTTTCATTACCAAGAGAATTACTTCAACCTCAAGAGTGTAGTATTCTTGTTTCACACCGCCGATGGAAAACAAGTCTGCTAAAAATGACGATGGGACGGAAACACTTCTGCTCTGTATTCAAGATGCGCAATACTATGACGAACGGGTGCCGAGAACTCCGCAAACCCGGTGCTCTTCTCTATACGTGTTAAGAACATGGAAACAAGATTAGCATATCTAGCCATACCAGCAACTCGAAAATAATCCCAAGTTCGAGAAAATGGTCGGAACAGTATAATGTTGAACGACTCATATAAAGAACTATCAGTGAAAGCAGTTTGGATTTACTACCAAACCCAATGCCCTTCGTGAAATTCGATTACAGCCACCTACAGGTCTTGGACTCTCAGAGATTCCTATTGCTATAAAGTGTACTGTCCCGGGAGCACCGTTAACCGCGTAAAGACCGCATCGAATGTAATACATCCTTCAGTTCGCTGAAAAGGAGTCTTTGGATCATAGACATGAGGTTCAGTTTCATAATTTTCGTAGGGCCCAATAATTCCAGGAAGAGTCAGAGATATCAGGAAGTAGAACAGAAGACGCGTTTCATTAATCAGCTCTAAATACACATTTCTTAAGAGCATTCTTTGGGTCGGTGTGGACAAGATCGCCACGGGCCAACAGACAATGACGAACCGACTAGGACGGAGAATTGCAATATTGTTAAATCACTACAAAGGGGTCATTAATTAAAGAAGTCATTGACTCAAAAGATTCCGGAATAGATCAAAAGAGCAAACGACATTTGATCATTGCATCAAAGGATGCTGGGGACCCGCAGGGAACATGCTTGTCCACTCATTGATCACAGTGCAGCGCGCAGTGTCGCGTCAGGGTCAGCGAATCGCGCAGCCTCCTCGCAACGAGCCGCGACGGGGTGGAGACGAGGGGGTTGCACTGGAGCACCCGTTGCCAAGTGCCGCTCTCAGGCGATCGATGGGTGCTCTGCTGCACCATGCGGAGGATGAAACGCAGCAGCGGGTGTCTCGAGCGTGGATCTCTGGATCGGTGTGAGTGGGGACTGACGAGAGAATAGGTCATGAGACACGTGGAGTGGGTTTAAAGATAATATACATTGTTCTGGGAAGTATGAATAAGGAAAAATGTAATCAGAAAACCATAATGGATGTAGATTCCAAAACCCAATGTGTTCAAAATCGATTAACATATGAAGAGTTTCATACATAAATTGAATCGTATCCATCATCTTCAAGTTTTGGTCATCGTCATCAATATTTCAGATGCAACATCTCTATTTGAAAACTCGTCTAAAACTTCTCGAGATACTAACTTCGAGACTATTTACGTGAAAAGCCCGCTAATAATGCAAGGAATGAAACTAGCAATCAAGGTGACTATTCCTGCTCGTAATCCACGCTTCGACTACTCATGAGATGTAATGAATAAAGTTTACATAAAACAAATACTTTGGAAAAAGTTGATCGCTGAGACGAGTACTGAAATAACGATCAAAATAATACTAACGATTTGAACGAAAGAACTATGACCAATCAGAAATGAAACAAATATGGTAGAACCATAATAAAAATGCGGATATATTTTTAAAACCAACTTCCTTTCTGTACCTCTTTATTTCAGTTCAATGTGGTAGCAAAAATTATCAAACGGGAAGTTACTGTAGCCCTTAACTTTCATAACGGAGGAGTGATTTATCAATAATGATTTTACTAATGACAGACTTGAATTTCGTCCGGTGTACATGGCGCGTGTTCCCTTCCTCTTTATCATCCCTCAGTTGTAGATCGAATAGTAATTTTGGAACTTTATAATTCTGACAACGTGAAGTTATCACTCAGCAGATACATCACAATAAAAAGATAAAAATTGCAATATCATACTATGTTTCTACTTCAAGAAAAGGAAATTGGTTGAATCGTTTCCAGTTATTTTCCAAAACAGAGAAATCGCGAATGTTGGAAATTGATTCTTCCCACATCGGAGAATAGAGAAACAATCAGTAAAACCATTCATACGCTGTTTTTTGTAAGAAACGTCCAAATGCATCTGACAAGCCAAACAAAATGAGGAGAGTACCTTCGAACAAAACTCCACTGCTTTCAAAACTTCTCATTAAGAAGGAATGCTATTCTGCAGTTTTGTTCTACAGCATTTCATACAAAATTCTTATTCCACTACGACTAGTGTTACATAACAATCTATGACGCAATACGATGAAGTTTAACAAAGGTCGAAAGAACCAAGGAAGAGCCCGAAATTTTACTGAACGAATAAAGGAACAAATTGAAACAAAAAGCAATTTACTCTATTACACACGGAATAATATAAGACTTAACTATTCAACAATTATTATTCTAATTGAATGGGAGTCGTAACATTTATTACTTTTCGGTCCAATCAAAAAACTGTTCTTGACACCAGAAACAGCTCCCAAATTGTATAAAAAAACATTTACAAACGCGAATCAAGAACAATGCATCAATAATTCAAATGTTCCCAAAAAACAATTTCCAATTTTTTAAAAATAAAAACGAATAAATATTTTAATCAATTTCTTCAAACAAATCCATAAGAATGGACTACGAGGAGTCAGAGCCTCATTAGTTCAGGGCTTTCAGTGAATATATAAAATTTAAGTGAAGAGCAAAATATAAAACCTGTTTCTGGGCGCTTGAATCTAAGTGACGGATTTAGGGGATGGGTTTGAGCCCAAAAACAAATAGTGAAAACTATAAACTTTTCGTTGTCTTGTAAAACAAATTGTATTAATTACATAACCTATTTTACATATTGGTAGAAAAAATTCGTTCTTACAAAATCTTGAAGTGCATCATTTTACCCAAGCTTCCCAAATTTCCCACACATCTAGAGTCCTTGGAGACGTAAGCCCCCCTCCCCACAAAAAAGAGGTAAATTCCTGGACTAGACACCACTCCTAGACGGATAGTCCATAAGTAATACCTTTCCCGACGCATTTCTTCGTCGCGAAGCTTTCTTCCATACGCATGCCGCGGTCACGAGAGTCTCTTCGCATATTAACATGTAGAGATACGAAGAACCCGCTGAGAAAAGCGAAGAGCACACGTTCGACGCACAATCGGGAGCCGGCGGCGTAACACGTTCTCGTACGTCGCGCAAAGCCGTCCGGAAAATCTGTGGGAACGAGTAACGAGCCGTGGCGTGTCACACGGCAATGGCAACGAACCAACGAATGAACGCTTCGAAACCTTCAGCAGCACAATTCGCCGCGGACTATTCTCGCGTCGTGCATGGACAACACGGAGTGGTGCATGGAAGTTTAGACGAGTGATAGCTTTGTTTAAGCAATACCTCACACACGCGGCGGGAAGCAAGGTCGCGGAGCGATTGCGAAACTAGAAACATAGTACATACGTAAACTGAAAATAATTCAATCCAACGAAAAAAGTGTTTGAGAAAATAATTTCTCTCTTTCCATTTTTTTCACATGGTGTTGAACAAAGTTTATATTCGGGCAAGTTCGTACGTTCCATGATATCGACGTCCGGATATATATTCGGAAAGTGTCCCAGTTAATCCACACATTTTTATAGCGTGTCAGTCATGTCTTCTAAGTTTCCCTTCTCTCATAATGAAGTAATGGTGATGAGTACTCACCCCCCCCCACTACATACTTCGATACACTGGCTCTAATGACCTAGACGTTGGCAAGCCCTAAATTCCCAATAATAGTAATAATAATACACCGACACTTGTCACAAACTCATGGGGTGGGCATACCGGCATACACCCAACAAACACTCAAGTAAACACACATACCGCAAAAAGCTAATGCGCTTCCTTTTTTTAGAAAGAAGATCATAAATCTATAAACGAACCAATTATAACAAAATGCAAATGAAACTATTCCATTTTTACTCCATCGTGATAATATTTTACAAAACCCGTACTTTCCTCATTTGACTACGTTTATACTAGTGAAGTGGTAAGGGATGTCACGTACTACTATTTGCCTAAAGTGCCTAAATCCATTGTTCTTATCTTCGGCCGATAACAGGGTAACGATAAAGGAATCATACCATAACCTCAAAATTATTATCCCCATATCCCTCCTCCACGGTGCGTAACATGTAACAGTATACAACTACACAAAGACAACAGATAATACAAATGCAATGAATGTTCGATTCTCACAGAATTCACATTACAATGATAAAGGCAATAAAAGCTCCCACAGCACACTTAACTGTACTCCACTTCAATAGCATTGAATACGGACTGTGTGTAGCGATCAAACGTCCACAAATGTAAATTATAACAAAAGCACATAGATCATAATTAATAAATTATAAATTAATAAAGCCAAACCCTGCTCTTAAAACAAATTAGTGAAATCTAGAAAACAAAAGCTCTCCTTAAAAGCCAATAAAAATTGATAGAATGAACAGGACAAAATCATGACTACACCTAGGATTAGACGATACGAATACCACAAGAATAAGACGAAAACGGATGATTTGCAAGTGTAGATGAGAGCACAATCATTAATACCGGAATATTTAAAATGACACCTCATATAGAACGATTAGCACATAATAAAGACCATTCCCCCGAGGCATTTTCTAGCATTGATCGTAAATTCCCAACCACTACAACCATACGAGCAACCACATGACCACTGGACAGAGGAACATCCTCAAGTTGAGCCAACCAGCCAGTTACAATCACAGTGTTCGACCGAGGTCACGCGCGGGACAGGCCTACCTTCACGCGACGTCGTCGGCGCAGCGTGGTAGCGATGCAGAGCGTGGTCGGGAGAAGGCCGGCGCCGCGGGCGAGCGACGCGACGCAGCCATGTCAGCTGGCTGTGGCCGAGCGGCGCTCGCGACTGGCGGGCGCAGGTGGTGCCAGCAGCGGCGGCGGCGGCGGCGGCGGTACGAAGGATGAGAAGGGAGGAGGACGGAAGCGTGGTGGTGCAGACCGGCACTGCCGCTGCGACTACCGCCGCGAGGGGGGCGTGGCGCACACGCCCTCGGAGCCGTTATCGACCGACGCGAAAGCCCATCCGGACGCTGGAGGATTCGGCGGCGCAACCTCTCACCCACCTCCTCACAACTTCCACACTCGCCACCCACCCCCAGCATCGCAATCCTCATTGGGGAATTTTGCTCGCGGAAGGAGTCACAGCAGCCACAGGGCGACCAGTTCATGTTTGTGGAACAGGGGATTGGTATTTCTATTATCGAGGTTCAGAATGACAACGCATATTCACACAACGCACGGGATCTGCAGGAAGGAATTTTACGAATATTATGTATTATTATTAACAATACATGTTGAAATGCTATTATGCCGACATTTTGGACCTCGATTTTTGAAAGTACATTAATCTAAACATTTTAATAATAAATTTGCTAAAATAAATATGTACGTAAAGTGCAAATTGTGTTGAGTAATTTCATACTGCACGGAACGATATTTAACTTATAATCACTATATTATTCGTTTCAGCAGTTTACTTCTCTCATGAAATTACATGTTTGTTATAAAAGCGAACGATTAATTTCAACTTCAATAATAGGCTTGCTCGGCTATATAATTAATGTACAATAATATGGCATATTTTTATTATAAAATACCCGTAAATAATGAAATATGACCAAAGTTGTCCACTATGTTATCTGTGATCGTTCTCACACAAAAACACATTTTCCTTCTATTTACATAATTACAAAATTACTATTTTTATTTACTGGAATACATTTCTCTGAAATAGGTCACGTAATAATTTAAACAAATTTAACTTGAAACGTTTCAGCCTGATTTATTTGGTCTTGATTTATTTATATTTATTTATTTGTATTTTGTTTAATACCTTTACCTTTTTTGGATATTTATTTCTTACCTCCTTGCATACGACAGCAGGGATGTAAGCCCAGTCATCCGTCCCATACGTTAACAAATCTGTTAGTTCACGAGGCAAATTAATAGTACACCACAGATTCAAGAATCTGTTCTCGAGAAGTCATTGCATTTCATAATTATTTCGAGTTATCAAGAAAAGTGGAGAGTTCGTTGTCCCAGTTTTCTAATGCAATCTCATCTCTACAGTGCACCCTACGCATAGTTTGTAAACAGTTTTGCTATCTCGGAGCTTCCTGTATACAAAAGGACTGCGTCCCACATTTCAACAGTAAACATCTCAAAGAAAATCTGGAAATAATTTGAACAAACTTCAGTGCTTGCTTTCTATTACCGAATATATTATAATTAATCATCAGGCAAAACAATACACACAGGAATACGTTATTCGAGTGTAACTTAGCCAGAGAAGGCATTCAAACTACCAAACAATTATTCTTTACCCATTCTAAAACTTATCAGATACTCTTTGATCTATCAGTTCAGAATGCGGAAAATAAAGTGCAGTTAAACTATCGATATATTAGTAATTTTTTTCTCTTCAGAATAGGACATATAGTAAAATTGTTTCGAAACAGATTCACAAGTAGTTACCACGTTTCTCTACTTCACGATGCTTCCACTGTATTATTTTTTTAATACATGTCTTATTTTTAGTGTGTCAGGAGCCAGACCATGAGTGGAAGGAAAATAAGTTGTGTGGCCGGGGAACATAATGCACCGAACCAAAATTTGTCCGGACCTTTTGCAGGTGCCTATTCATAAATTAAATCAATTTATTCATCAGTTTCTGTCGAGTCCCGGTCCCTGCCTAGTACGTCTTCCGGATTTCGAAAGTACAATTTTTGTTAAAAGGATAAATTTACTTTTAAAACAGTTACAACTGCGTATGACCACGTAGAGAACAAACTAATTTATCTCCGTAAGCAAGCATGGGACCATCCCAGGGCCCTCGGGCAGAGGCGGTCTTAGCATTTCAGCACACTCGTAAGATGAAAATAAAAATACGCACAAACTCATTACAGTTCGTACTTTCACATTACATTTCGGGGATGTATGTTCCCCCTCTTCAGATGTATTCTTCCTTTCTTCTCAAAATTGTACAAAATCCTTATTGTAAATTACATGGTGCACTTTATACTTGCTGAACGCTCTTAGATGCATGCGTATACTGATTAAAAGTAATGTTAAACTTATTAAAATTATCTCACGCTATTTTAGTTGCATATTCGTCTAGTTGTGGATCATGCGGTTTTAGCCTGTTGTGCGGCATTTGGTGTTATCCTCCGGCTCTGACCCACAGAACTGAGCAAACAACAGGCTAAAACCGCATGATCCACAACTAGACAAACATGCAACTAAAATAGCATGAGATAATTTTAATAAGTTTAACATTACTTTTAATCAGTATACGCATGCATCTAAGAGCGTTCAGCAAGTATAAAGTGCACCATGTAATTTACAATAAGGATTTTGTACAATTTTGAGAAGAAAGGAAGAATACATCTGAAGAGGGGGAACATACATCCCCGAAATGTAATGTGAAAGTACGAACTGTAAAGAGTTTGTGCGTCCTTAATACATGTTGTCATAAATAAGGGCACTGCCAACTAATTTAACAAGTTGAAAGACAACATTACTCTTATCTAATGAAAATAAAAATAGTTACGTGTAATATTATCAACAGAATACCAACAAATTTACATTATTTTATTTTTGTATTATTTATGCAAACAAGATAGTTTGGGAAAGTTTGGAATTAGAAGACCATTTTGCTAATGTATGAATATAAATAAGTTTTACCGACTTCCGACCCCCTGATTAATCTTGAAGGAACTGTCTTTGGGGCACAAGACACGCTCGTGCGGACAGTATTGTCTCCCTCTCCGCCCCCCCAGGGGACTTACATCTAGTAAGTTCGTGTTTGGCAAACACGGGGCCCCGAGCTGGGTCTGGCATTACTTCCATACTTCCACTTACTTGTGCAAGGCTCCTTCCTTTCTCTTTCCTGACCTTTCTTGGTCACCTCTTGTTCTTTTCGATCCCGACGCCAGGGTATCTTTCATTTTCCTCTTTCTTCTCTTTTTATAATGAGATATGTAATGTTTTGAGATATGTTGATATTTGAGTTTTGAGTTGTAATTCAGGAGGGTTTTTAGTGGGTATGGTTGAGTCATTCGGCGAGTCGCACACGCGGGGAGAGTCATGTTTGCTCTCCCTAGTGCGTAACTGCATTCTCCCTTCCTTGTACAAGTTTTAGGGCTCTAATGACCTCGACGTCGACGAGCCGTAATGCCCCACCAAAAAAAAAGTATTGTCACTCAGAGACAGCATCTCAACCATCTCTCATAAAATCACGAATTTGCTGTGGTTTTTCATTCTCTTTCAAGCTTCGTGGTCGCTGACAGATTACAGAACCCTCACTGCACGCCTCGTCTTCCTATCCCATCACTTGCGGAACTATCCCATCAATTGGGCGTAGCACTTCTTAAGGAAAATATTTAATATTTTTATTTATAATTCAAATAATTTATTATCATTTTCACCCATATAAAATAAGAAAAAATTCAAGTTCGGCCTGATTTCATGTAAAGGATGCTATAGATCGTTTAAAATATTTATTTTAATGTAATTCTTAAATATGATTCCTTCGATACCACATCTGAAAATGAGGGGTTATTATTTATTTGACCTTTTTAAAGAGATATTGTAAATATGAATCTTGTTCATGATTTATTTAAAATAAGTAGATATGTTACTGAGACTTTGGTGAATATTGGTAAGTTATTCAGTTTGAACTTCAAATCTAACACTGCAAAGACCTTTAAAGCAATTAGTTTTCTGTATTAATATTCTACGGAATGAACCTAAAGGAATTTCGGAACTTTTTATACGTAAGGTGCGATCCGAAGTTGAAGCTCCAAACTTGCCGGGACTAGTGATTTACCACAATGCTACCGAAGGACCAAGTTTTTCCAGCTTTGTAGATTACCACCCTCGGAAGAATATATCCAATATCAACATCGCCCATGCAAAGAAAGCGTTACTTCACGGAAAGAAGACTTATTGACAGACTGGAGGTTAGTTAAAAATGTTCAAATCGTACATATTTTAAACCGATCTTTTCTTCTTTCTTCTTCATTTCTAGTAAATGAAAATGGACCAAAAGGAAACACCATTTTTGGGTTTTCAACAAATGTATATTAATGCAAAACAACTGCAAAATTAACATTCACAAATTATGTAGGTTACTCCCTTACACGAAGTCATGGTCCCAATATTTTTGTTTTTGACTGAGGAATGTTCATCAATTACTCGAGTCCTAATATCCAGACCACAATACTTTCTTAGATATGAAAAGAAATAGATAACAAAAATTTCCAACGAAATAAGGGCGGCACAGACCATCTGAGATCTACGAAATAGGTGCCAGGTAATTAACGAGGTTCCGTAGCGCGAATCCACATTAGCGCTAGATGCGCACGCATCCCGCCGCCACCACCACCATCACGGTCGTCTTTGCTTGCTTTGGCGCCGTCCGCACACCGGATATAGATGCGGATGACGCATCTCTTTGCCTCGCACCGAAGCAGCAGCAGCCACATCGACGATCAGAGCGGAGGAGGAAGAAGAATTGCGATAATCCACCACAAAAATCAGTGTTTACTGTTTTTTAACTCTCTTGGGATTCAAAACAATTATTATTATTTATTGTTATTGAAATAGTTTAAACTACTCAACTATGAATTTAACTTAAGAAATTTAAAAAATTGAATTACCGGAGTTCATTGAAAATTATTCATTATTATACCAGTATACCATGACAGTAGCACTATTTCACATCATTATTGCTTGTAACATAACGATAAGACGAGTAAAAGAAAAAACCATAGTAAATTTAGCTCGTTTTTTGATGAGAGAAGCCAACAGATTTTTTTCTCTAAAATATTTTATATTCGTGTTCTCAGAAACATACTTTTGCAAGTTGTGGTAATTATTCCAGAGAAGTGAAGGCAAGCCAAGTATGCTTAATGATTCACATTTTCTTCATATTTCTTTTTAAATTCCATCCAAGCTACCCACTTCATAAAATAAAACTTCACTGTATTTACTTTATTAAGGATGCACAGGATTTTTTTTGTATTAGGTTCCAAATTAAGTTACCATTAGCAAAATTATATATTATACCCTAACGACAAAATACAAAAAGATAAATTAATAATCCATAAAGACATGCAATACCCGTCTAACTATTATATATACTTTTACGTAACTCGAATTTAAAAGCGATGGACAACGGAGTCGAGAATGAATTCAATAAAGGAAAGTCTAATGAGCCTTAAACGTATTTGCCATTACGAATGTAAGATTACGATACGAAATTCCATTTATACGTTCTACAACCAATTCATTTCACAATATACGCCATAAGCAGAAAATTGGATTTTACTTCGAAAAAAAAATAGTATAACTAAATTTTTTTACACTAATATATATAAAATATAATCCCCCCAAAAATGGATGCACACAGATTCTCCAAGCAAGCCGAAAAAGGTTTAAGCAGACGCTGAGCATTAAGAGAACAATGGCTACAGATTTTTTGGGATCAAAAATGAGTTTTGGTGGTGGACTTAATGCAGCAGGGGACAACAATTGGAGGCATGGTTGGACGGACAACGCTTCGCCGCCAACGACGAACTTCAGGATACCGCCAAGACGTATCTCTCCTCTCTCTTATTGTATATCCCTCCCACTCTTCTTTGAAGAAGGCATCGAGAAGCTTGTGTCACGGTATGACAAATACCTCAATCGTTTTGGCGATTATGTTGAAAAATAAGATCCTGCTGCACTTTTTGCAATAAAACTATTATGTTACGTAAATTTTGTCTTTTTTTCATAGCCCATCGGAGGTTGAAAAAAACCAGCCCTCGTATAAAAATATACAACCTTAATTGGTACCTTAGTTATTCTGTTTTAATCACACGACGTAATCTACCAATAAATATCGTATATTTTTGATATATAGAATACTAAAATGGTAGAAGAAATTGAAGATTAATTTATATGAAATCACAGCTCATGTTTTCGGGTACTTACCACCCAACGGCAAGGTACTGGAGACAATACCTAACGTATCTTACATGGAGGTTCCGAACCTTTATTCGCAGAGGTAGGGCACTGAATCACGTGGATCACACCCCATCTATGTCAATCACCCTATGAAACATTCGTTCATCTTCATTAAAAATCCGAAAACCCTCCAGTAAATTACTTTTTGTTCAATTTAGTAACTAGACTCAACGAAAAACAATAGACGTATCATAAAATAGATCAACGTTCCGAAGCAAGAAGTAATAGCGTACTAATAGACTATGCGTCTACTTTTACTCAGCAGCATTCTCTTATTACTGACGTTGCCTTATGACTCGTCCAAATATAAATGACATTTTTTTAAAATTCCGTGCTGAATCATTTTATTTTATATCACGTTGTGCCCGGATTTTCCTTCGACCTCCCTAGATATGTCGTCTCTAACCCAAGAATTCACCCAAAACCTCTAAAACTCCCGGGTTTTTATAGCTGAAAAAACAAAATCACGTTTTAACATATAACAAAGAAAGTAATTTAGATATGTCCAGCAAAAATGTATCAATTAAGATCATTGAGGATATTCAAATACAATTCATTTAATCATGTTACGTTATGGAAAATGCTACCCAAATAAAGTACTTCCTATGGGAGTCGCCTCAGATGAGGAATCTAGTCTCTACGAGACCACCTCAGAGGTCTTTGGGTTTCACAAGTTGAATGAGAATGATAGACGGACCCGAGAGGCGAACGGGATGGCGCAGTCGGTAAGCGCATGAGCGCGTAGAGCTCAAGGTTCCGGGTTCGAATCCCGGTCCCGTCTACCATTTTCATTCGACGTAACATGATTAATCTGTTACCTGGCGGTGAGGTTCACCGCAATCTAAGAGATTTCTACAATTCATTTAATTAAAAAAATTAAAACTACGGAAAGCTTATCTAAAACGATAAGAAGTCCTTCCGTAAACATAAAAAATTAGCAAAGTCAAAACTCAGCTATCCAAATGAGCAAATATTCCATTTGTTTAAGTGTAAGCAGCAAAACTATAGCCATTCGAAATCTAAATCAATATTTGATACTTTCTTATAATGTTAAGGAATTAATATTTCAGGAACAAAAACGAAAAACAAGGAAGTACGTAAGGCCGTGAGGATGACTCGCACAAACAAGCGTCAATGTTTGCATAAATACCCGTGCGACGGAAATATCAACATAAAACAGAGACATGAAAGCGTCGTACTGCTGCTTCTGAGCATCACGGAATCGAGTAGAGCGAAAACGATGCAGTTAGTTCATACTGAACAGTTCACATCAATTCAGACAATATAATTACACGCTAACTACTAAATAAAAAAAGAAATTATGTGAAAAATGGATCGTATTTTAGCGACAATGATACACGACAAAGCTCTAATCAAATGAAAATCAACAAAAACAAACACAATCAATTAAATTTCTCCTTCCGATTAGGTTTATAATATGATTTCCAATATAATTGTTGATTCATTTCACAGTGAACAAGTTAGTAGTCCAGGTTATCTAGCAATGAAATACTTTTTAATACGGACAATCTCTCTACTGCATAAACGGCAATTATCTTGACTGACTCATTTACTACTCAACATTCAGTAAAAGCTATTAAAAATTACGACAATTGACGACAGGCACTCTTGACAATACGTTCTTATTGTGATTAAAAGGACGAAAAAGCAGAGATTTTTAGAATTTTCAATGTTATGTGAAAAACGTATAAACAATCTTCTCGAACACACGAAAAACGGAATATATTTTTACTTTCATTTATTCCTATCTGTAAAGAATAAAATCCTTTTTTATTAAAACCTGAATAGAAAAGTAAAATGTATTTCAACTAGAAACATACATTTCCATTATTTTCTCATAACACGTCATTTGATTTATTGTCATCCACGTCGTCATACGCAATATGTACTGCTTTTTTGACAGTAAATTTATTATTATCAATATATCCATTTTTTTAAATGGAAACCTTTAAAAGTGATACCTTTACACAACAAAGGAAACAAACTTAATATTGGAAATTACCGACCAATATCTCTACTACCCACTTTCTCAAAAATCCTAGAAAAATTGTTCTATAAGCGTCTTCTAGATTTTTTATCAAAATATAACATTCTCTCTGACGATCAACACGGTTTTAGGAAATCCTTTTCCACTACAAGCGCCATATTTTCCTTCTTAAACGATGTTACCACATCTCTAGACAGTGGAGAAAATCCTCAGGGTGTTTTTCTTGACTTATCCAAAGCATTCGATGTCATCGATCACGGAATTCTCCTTACCAAATTGCATTCTTTAGGCATTCGTGGACTTCCACATCAATGGCTAACTTCTTATTTAAAAGATAGATATCAACAAGTAGAAATATCCTATACTAAAAATAAAATACTTGAGCGTTGTCTTTCAGAAACAAAGCCACTTACTTGCGGAGTACCCCAAGGATCAATTCTCGGCCCTATACTCTTTTTATTGTATGTGAACGACATGTCATCATCCACATCAGATTGCAAAATGGTTCTTTTTGCTGATGACACTAATTTACTATGTAAACACGCCAATGCTCAAAAAGTTTTGTCTAACCTTTCGACTTGGTTCCATGCAAATCGTCTCATTGTCAACACTGACAAAACAGTGTATGTCATTTCACAATAGTAATACAAAATCTTTACCCAGGTCTCACTTTTTTTAAACGGAACACAATTAAAAAATGTTACGAATACAAAATTCTTAGGTCTCCATATTCAAGACAACCTCAAATGGAATTGTCACGTTGACAATCTTAATTCCCAATTAAGCAAATTGTGTTACGCATTCCGAAACTTAGTTAACGCAGTTAGTCCACGTATTTCCCGTTGCGCATATTTTGCAAACGTGTACTCCCATTTACGTTACGGCATTACCTTCTGGTGCAATTCCGGTCAGACCATTCAAACTTTCAGAATTCAGAAGAGGATAGTTCGGATAATTTGTAAATCTCACCCCCGAAACTCTTGTAAACCTTTATTCAAGGAATTAAATATCTTAACACTTCCCTGCATTTATATTTATGAAACGGTCGTGTTTGTGAAGACGGAATTACTGCAGCACCTCCCTTGCTTTATACGAAACAGTCTCGTTCATAAACACAATACTCGCAATAGGAATAATATTCATCGTCCTAGAGTGTCAACCACTCTTTGCCAAAAAGGACCTTATCATTCGGGAATCGTTNGATCGTTCTATATAATTCCCTGCCCAAAAATATAAAAACTTTATGAAATTGAATATCTTCAAATCCGCGGTTAAAAACTACCTCCTGCACCAGTGCTTCTACACTGTAAAAGAATTTATTGATTTTAATAAAAGTTAAATTCGTCTTGTACTTTATCACGCCATTGCTGTAGCACTTTTTAAATAACTTATAACAATTTCAAAAACTATTTTCTTGCATGATTGTGTTGCCGTATGGCTCATATTAATTTAGTTTTATGTGTACTCAACTTTGGCACGGTTGTGTACATTAATTCTGTAGCCCCATCCTGGCCCGGGTTTTTCTCCGTTTTTCCTTCGGGTAGAGGCGGATTTCTTATACAGGTTCTCTAGGCTTTGTCTAGGGGCGTGTTTATTGTAACAATAAATCGTGAATTTAGTGTTTTTTCAACTCTTATGATTTTTAAACACTATACTCAGAATAATCTATAGTTCGATAATAACTTGTACATGTAAAATTACAAACATATTTGCGTTAAATTACAAACATATTGACATTGTATATGTATTATAACTCGCAGCTAACTTTTTATCTTATCTAGGAACTTTTTCTGAAATTTTTGAATCCGCCTGTGCCTTAGGGCCCTTGATCGGAATTGATGAGATGGTCCCTTGCTTGCTTCCGGAGAGTAAATTAGTTTAATGTCCTCCACGTGGTAGTACGCAGTCTGTACTGTTTTTTTGACAATAAATTTATTAAATCCAAATATTGTTGACATAAATTCAGAAGAACCTTTTTATCTAGGTTTTTAAAAATTTGACTTCCGAGGACATTTAAAAAAATCATAAATAAATTTCATGTTACCACAAGAAAGCACTGGGTGACCAGTGACATTGCGTTTCTTCACAGCAAAATAGACTATCAACAAAATTCACCGTTCTACCGCAACCATAGATAGGACAGGGAAGGGCACAAAGTTCAAAAATCAATTAACAAGAGTATTTAGGTGCATCAATAAATATTGTAACACGTTATTCTGTTTATGTGAGCAATGGGTCGTACTTGAATGCTGAGTTCCAAATCGACGACTTCAACGAAGAAACTCTCCTTAAAAGAATTAATGTTACTATTGAACATTACACACCAATACTATCAATCCAACATTATCAAGGGTTAGAATTGAGATTTAAAAATAATTATTTGTACAAAATACCAAAATTAACACTAGCAAAGCAGCATTTACTCACCTAGTAGTTTTTTTTAAATCCGTTTTTTTAAATATTCACGGTTGACATACCAGTTCGAGTTCATTAGGATTAAAATTTAAAAAAACGCCAACAAAGTTATACGAGTGAATAAATCATTGGGAAACGGAATCATCTGTTTCGACGAATTCGAAGAGACCGTTCAGGTTCGTTGGTCGTATGGTAGCAGGCTCGACAATATGACGACGAAATGTTGGTGCTAGTTCTCCGAAAAGAAGAAAGACATCTCACAGAATTTACATATCTTACCTCGACGACCAGAGAACTGATTCGACGAAGCAAGTACTATAACACGAGTCCTTGACGATAGTGGATACGATTCCCGCGTGGATGTAATTTCACCTATCATATCAGTCAACCGATCAGATATAGTGTAATGAAATAGTTTTGTTTTTACTACACTTACCAATCGTACTAGTCGCCAGATTTCTCTTTCATTACACACGTTAAACGTTCTTTTATTAGACCTCCAATTCGTTTCTTTTACTGCATATTTAATTATTTAAAAAGTTTTGGCACTCCCGTCTCCCTGTTCACGGTTTAGCCGAAGTTAATTACGTGGGTTGCAGGAATTTTGCTACGTGTGGTTGCATTTTAAACAATGCAACTTGGGAGTACGTACTCAACGAAGAAACTTCTTCACGAGTTTCGCAAGTTGAGACTGGAAGTGCCGAGGACAGCCCCAGCAGCTGGGCTTCGCTCCGAATATTCATCAGGCCGAAGACGATGCACAGCATACTTAGTTTGTGGTTTTAAAATAATAATAATAGGCGAATATTAATCATTGCAATTATAGCTCAAGAAACCTTGTTTAAGGAAATTTTACTATAAAAATACTTTATTTACAACACTTGTAACCAACACGTTAGCAAAAGAAATGTTATACGTGTGATCGCAAATATACGTGTGGTCGCTTTTGCTTGGGAAGGTCCTCACAGGATGTGCTTCCAAAAAATTATTATTTAAGATTAACTTTTAATTATTATTAAAAATGCTATTTCAGACTTTTTATCCTTAACTTCGTTTATTCTTCCAATAACAAAGGAAATAAATAATAATTTTTAACTTTTAAAACATTTTTAACCATAAAAAGTTATTTAAAACGTATTCCCTCAACAGTTCTCAATCCTACAAAGCCAGCGTATCTCACACACGGAGACCGAAGTTTGGGCATGCCTGCTCCATTGGCGCTGGCGGCTATGCGCTGCAAAGAAGGGGAAGCGGCCTCGACGGCACCGCCACAAGGACGAACAGTCCGTCTGGTCTTGCGCGGCCCCAGACCAACCACCACGCCGCGCAGTGGTGCAGAATCATAGTGACCACACGATAATCGGAGCCTATGTTTAAAAGTCAAAATGAGCGTCCAGGGAGTAACAAGAGTCATATGAGAAATGAAAAAACTACGGAAATTCAAAATCTTTCCCACGAGTACTAAAACATGTAGGAAATAGGTCAACATTAGCTAATTTCAATTTTATGAATAATTAAAATATATATTATTATAATTAAGAGATATTCGTTTATAGAAGCACATCCATAGCACTTAATAGTTCAGGTTTCATTTTTTCCTCATACTAATCGTATGATACATCTAAATATAATATATTATTTCTAAAAGGTAATTTTTATAGGACCTCTTTTTCTCCCATCATTCTTATCGTAGTACCAAAATTGAGGTACCGTTGCGAAGACCATTTTTTACTCTCAGAAATCAACACAATCTTACATTTTAAAATGTACTATTTCTTTTATAATATGCTTTAAAACACAAAGTCATTTCCAAATCTCGTATGTCCTTGCAGTCATGTCAACAGTCTCCCAGACAACCTGCGGCGTGAAATCATTGACGAAGAGAGAATATTCATGTACAAAATCACTAATTTTTATGTTTGTGCGAATACTGCAATAACCGATGTGCTTTTACCTGGGGCGCACATTGAGACGGAAGCACGCAGCGCAGCGAAGGACAGCGTTGAGCACGCCTGCGCGGCACAGTTTTTGTGGCAGGTCCACAACGGTCACTCAGGGAAGTGCGACACCGCACTGCGCTGCGTCCGTGCTGCCCATATGTTGCGTCTCAATGTACGCAATGTGATAACGTTTAATTATTTAACTGCGTTTAGAGGATTTTGTCAAGCATTGTACTAGAAGTACTAAGTTAAATGTAACAAAACGATCACGAGCAATTTGGCCCATTGAAAAGTCCGTTTCTTATCTTCCTCTTTTCACATAGCATGCGAATTATTTACTCGGGTCCAGCAAGTAAATATTAACCAGGTATTTTGCTACTGCGCCCTACTCGATTTATCTTCTCACTCATTAGTTCGACGAATGAACACCAGTAGGCCGGGTAAGGCTGTTCATTGTGCATTCTTGGCCTTCTTTTAAGGGGAGGGAAAAGGTAGTGAACCATATCGCGTTGTACCATTCGAAGATATGTGATATTTTTATAAGCAAAGTAATACAGAACCTAAATTGCAATCAACGTATTTGGAGTTCATAAGTAAAAATAATAAAATCGTCCAAAACGACAATTGAAATGTTGACTTTCATTTCTTATCAACAATTCAGAATTTATTTTCAATAGTACAATATATTTTTGATCTTCAAGGTAAAACAATAAAAATCATTGCAAAAACTTATTGCTGATAATTTCACAAGATTTGCCAAGATTAAAAAGAGGAAGTTGTACCACAACGAGGAGAAAAGGTCGATTTCGCTATTTCACGTCATGATCTGAGCCACTGTGAGCTCGCCGCCCGCGCACACCCAGCACGAAGAACAAGCCGCTAATGCCTTTCGCCATATGGCTTACAGCAAAAACCATGCGGAGGTTGTGGACTCGCGCTTTGGCAACAACATAGCGCTTCACTTCTTACAAGCCTCAGCTTAGATGGTGCATTCGGGAGAATTTAAACTACCAACACATAATGCAGATCACTAGACTACAAATACATTTAAATTACCCGGAGATTTTTAATTCTCACCATTTCTATTAGCTCAAACGATGCTAATATTGATTCAACATAAAAAATATTCAGAATACGTTCAAAAATTAAACATCATTGATCAAGTCTATCAATATCCCTATTGCAAAACGAAAGAAACGTAATAAAAGGTGAGATGTAATATAAATTACTTAATACAATTAGCACAAGTCATACGTCAATATTTTATTTCTTCCGTGGACTTTAAATGTTTTTCCCGCTAATGTATTTCTATACTAATTTTTCTGAAACTGCATACTAACGAAAAAGTCACCCAGTCAAAAAAGTAAATAACCATACAACCATTGCATCCCTTTTTTACTTGTAGAGTGCTTAGAATGAGGAGACCTATAATACGGCGCAAAAAAATGTAAATTCAATGTTCCTTACAGCGGCTTCGAGCTAGGAATTGTTGAACTAAAACTGCTTCTTAAAATTTATTACAAGATTGCAAAATAAAATTAATTTATTGGGTTTAGATATACGTAGAGATCATACTAAAAATAGTAATTCCAAACAAAAGGACATTTCTGAAAAGCAAATGAGGGCGAGTATGGGACTATCATCCTATAGCATAGCGCGTTACAGTGGAAACACGTGGTAACAGTCCATCAATACGTAACTCGCTACCCGTTCGACACGGAATAAAATCCTACGCTTCCACTCCTCTTACGCCACAAAAACCGTCCTTCCTCCTCTCATTGCTGCGTTCACTCTCGTGTTTCCTCGGTTCTATTCTTACTGACTCTTCCTGTGCACAGTTTCCGGTTGCGACAAGGCTATATGTGCACGGGCTTGAAACTAACTGTAAGGGTCGGAAATAGAGCAACGATTCCCCTTTTAGACATTCAACTCCCAAAATTACACTCACATAATCAATAAGACAACATTTTTAATTTCAAAATCGAGAACTGAACGAATATCTTATCAAAGATTTGATTCTATTCAGATTACGAGCAAAACAAATCAATTACAAATACAAAAAAATTAGGAAATTCTTACCCCCAACTAACATTCCGTAAATACATTTTTAAAACTAAAAAATACGGCACAAAAATACTGATAGCGGATCAGGGATATATTCAAGTTAACTCTAGAATCCGAAGTCGACCGAAAGAAATACACAAAATTAAAGATTCTTTGAAACTCCACAACACTACCTTTTTTTCCTATTTCATCTAGTATAGTATAACCCTTGATATTTACTAGAACGATGCACTAACGCCGAAAGTGTAAATGATTAGTCATTCAACCAAACTCGTATAAACAAAATATTAAACTAAAACTTCATTTTACCAATTTTGTGAAGTATATTAATTGTAACAATTAATGAGATTAAATAACGATTATGAGAATGACAACGTAACTTCAATTAGTTACACATTCATTTCCATGCATATCAATAAGCTAATAAATATAGCATTTATATCATTAGGCATAATTTATCTTTTCCACAAAATATTTGCATTTGAACCATAGAGTACTCATAAATAAATTAGATAGCATGTGAATTTCGTAAATTGGGATCGCGGTCACATAAACATCCTAACTCGTCAAATATAATATAGGCTTCATTACTTCAAGAGTTAACATGAAAAGATTTATGAGATAAATAATTTTGAAGCACACTTAATTTTGAATAAATTATGATTTAATACATCAATTGCTGAAAATGATTTTTAATGCTGGAGGTTTTGCGACATCGCAATTTTGTTTTAAAAAATCAGTTATCAACTGCGTATGACCACTTTGAGGACAATTAACTTACTATCTGGGTACTACCCCATCAATTCCGGTCAATAGCCCTAAGGTAGAGACGGATATGCGCTCCAAGGCAAAATCTTGGCATACGCCCCCACCCCTAAGATAAGAATAAAAATAGTTGGCTACTCGCTAAAATATATGCAGAATCTCAACAAATTTATATTCAACACAACACAAACAAAAGTTACTTAAAAATACATAATATTATCAAATCGTAAAATTATTGCTAATAAATCGGAACTATTAAAAAGAACTCAAAATTTAACATTAATAATAACTAAAGTATAAATGAGACTGTCGCCCCTGCGAGTTTAACTGTGAACGGTTCAACTCTATTATGACTTGTCAGCAGCGAAGACTGATCAGATGGCAGCGCAAGGGCGTCGCTCCACGAAGCGAGTGTCTCAGCTGAGGCACACTTCAGACTGCACGTTCTCAGACGCAGTCTCTCACACGAAGCACTCCCGTTATGACACCGCGAGTTACAAGTGCAGCAGTATGCAGTGGGCCAATTGTGCGCGTAATCACGTCGGCGAGTACACGATGACAACGGACGAAATGTGTAAGCACTACACTACTGATCAAGAAAATCCCCGATCGCTACACTAAACATAATTTCCGAAGGTGACAGATCTCGACACCTTCTAGAAATCCTATAAGCATCTCCATCTCTCAATAACCCTCTCACGGCGGGATCCAAGATTACAATCGGTCAACAACTGGACGCTAAGTACGGGCCATGTTTTACTGATTAAATTCGATGTTTTATTAGTACCATTTTATAAAAAGTACTCCAACCTCTGTAAATACAATTGTAGCTTAAAATGAGTCAGATCGTGAACACTCTTTTCGCAATGTGCCCCATCCATATTAAGTTTGAATTTTATCGTAAACATGTCCTGATTTGGACTACTTCTTTCGTTTGATATGTCTTTTGTAAAAATGTGTTTTGTTTTCTAAGATTATCACCCTCTTCAACATAGTACAATAACAATGCCCCTAATTGGCACATAACGTACGTGACTCGTCTAAGACGCCTCTAATCACGCAGAATACGAGTATATGTCAATAAATAAATGTATTGTCAAAAGAGTAATACAAACTGCGTATGACCACCTGGAGGACAATAAACTAATTCACTCCCGGAAGCAAACAAGGGACCATCCCATCAATTTCGATCGAGGGTCCTAAGACAGAGGCGGATTGAAAATTTTCAGCAAAAATTCCTAGAAAAGAAAAAGTTCGCTGCGAGTTATAATACTAATACAATGTCAATATGTTTGTAATTTAACGCAAAAATTTTGCATGTACAAATTATTATCGAACTTTAGATTATTCTGAGTGTAATGTTTAAAAGTCATAAGAATTGAAATATTAAATTCACGATTTATTGTTACAATAAACACGCCCCTAGACAAAGCCTAGATAACCTGTATAAGAAATCCGCCTCTACCCGAAAGAAAAACGGAGAAAAACCCGGGCCGGGATGGGGCTACAGAATTAATGTACACAACCGTGCCAAAGTTGAGTACACATAAAACTAAATTAATATGAATCATAAGACATGCAAGAAAATAGTTTTTGAAATTGTTATAAGTTATTTAAAAAGTGCTACAGCAATGGCGTGATAAAGTACAAGACGAATTTAACTTTTATTAAAATCAATAAATTCTTTTACAGTGTAGAAGCACTGGTGCAGGAGGTAGTTTTTAACCGCGGATTTGAAGATATTCAATTTCATAATGTCTTTTATATTCATGGGCAGGGAATTATATAGAACGATTCCCGAATGATAAGGTCCTTTTTGGCAAAGACTGGTTGACACTCTAGGACGATGAATATTATTCCTATTGCGAGTATTGTGTTTATGAACGAGACTGTTTCGTATAAAGCAAGAGTGGCACTTCAGTAATTCCGTCTTAACAAACACGATCATTTCATAAATATAAATGCAGGGAAGTGTTAAGATACTTAATTCCTTGAATAAACGTTTACAAGAGTTTCGGGGTGAGATTTACAAATTATCCGAACTATCCTCTTCTGAATTCGAAAAGTTTGAATGGTCTGACCGGAATTGCACCAGAAGATAATGCCGTAACGTGAATGAGAGTAAATGTTTGCAAAATATACGCAACGGGAAATATGTGGACAAACTACGTTAACTAAGAATCGGAATGCGTAACACAATTGCTTAATTAAGAATTAAGATTGTCAACTTGACAATTCCATTTGAGGCTGTCTTGAATATGGAGACCTAAGAACTTTGTATTCGTAACAGGTTTTAATTGTGTTCCATTTAAAGAAAGAGAGACCTGGGTAAAGATTTTGTATTACTATTGTGAAATGACAACTGTTTTGTCATTGTTTACAATGAGACGATTTGCATGGAACCAAGTCGATAGGTTAGACAAAACTCTTTGAGCATTGGCGTGTTTCCATAGTAAGTTAGTGTCATCAGCAAAAAGAACCATTTTGCAATCTGATGTAGATGATGACATGTCGTTCACATACAATAAAAAGAGTATAGGGCCGAGAATTGATCCTTGGGGTACTCCGCAAGTAAGTGGCTTTGTTTCTGAAAGACAACGCTCAAGTATTTTATTTTTAGTATAGGATATTTCTACTTGTTGATATCTATCTTTTAAATAAGAAGTTAGCCATTGATGTGGAAGTCCACGAATGCCTAAAGAATGCAATTTGGTAAGGAAAATTTCGTGATCGATGACATCGAATGCTTTGGATAAGTCAAGAAAAACACACTGATGATTTTCTCCACGGTCTAGAGATGTGGTAACATCGTTTAAGAAAGAAAATATGGCGCTTGTAGTGGAAAAGGATTTCCTAAAACCGTGTTGATCGTCAGAGAGAATGTTATATTTTGATAAAAAATCTAGAAGACGCTTATAGAACAATTTTTCTAGGATTTTTGAGAAAGTGGGTAGTAGAGATATTGGTCGGTAATTTCCAATATTAAGTTTGTTTCCTTTGTTGTGTAAAGGTTTCACTTTAACTCTCTTAAATATGTTGGGAAACACCCCTTCCGATAAAGAACTATTAAAAATATTTATGAATGGATTTAATATAGCATGGGACGAAAATTTAACAATAAACTCAGGTATATCATCTATGCCTGCAGAAAATGTTTTTTTTAATGAGCTGATGATTCTCATGACTTCACTGGCGTTAGTTTCCGTAGTGAACATAGAATTGGGAACGTGGGTGGTAACTTGTATTATTATTAATCTCGAATTTTCATTGCACATATCTACGATTCATTTTGGAAAAATAAATGGATAACAGTACGTATTTCATTAAATGATTTTTGTAAGTATTAAATTCGCCACTGCCCTCAGGCCCTTGATCGGAGTTGATGGGATGGTCCCTTGCTTGTTTTCGGAGAGTATCATAGATCTCCCACATGGTCACACGCAGTTTGCAACTGCGTTTTTGACAATAAAGTTCATTATTATTACATCATCGAATAAACAGACGTTTAATTCAGTGCTTGATGCCAACTTCGTAATGATCGGGACCTTCGGAGTCATCCGTTAGGATTACGACAGAAGTCATTAACCAACACAATAAGAACGTCCCGCGAAAACAGGGGCATGTGGCAACAATAATGAAAGCCTTATTATCCTTGCCTCATTAATTATTTTTCAGATCTTGGATAATCGGGACTCGCGAAGAATGGCACTTGAATGTCATGATAAAGATATGCGTCATATTAAATGTTTTGCTGATATGTTTATATTACCTATTAGAACCAAATGGTCAATGAGTAAGTGAACCAATATTATGACTCACATAAACCAAACGACGAAATCCTCATGGAGATCACATTTTCTAATTATTTACGTTCTTTTTCTGTATTGAACCAAAAATACTGCGCAACAGGTGTGAAATAAACACTCAAAACGACGTTATGAAGCAGCAAAAGTGTTCCCTAAGAATCCCCAATAACAAGAGCGGCGCGGCGTCAGGTGGTTGCATAACGCAGCCCATAGACGTCAGGTACGCATAAGCGAGGAGTGACCTTGTGCTTCGTAGGTAAGGTTTCGCTCTCCAAGACAGCGAATGCCCCCGCAAAACCATGCTCGCTATAGCCAAGCCCAATCCTCCTACCCATACATTGAAAACTACCAAGTTTCTAAAAATTCTTGTAGTACATGAAATTATATGTTATGCGGGGATTTCGGTACGTCGAATTTCGAAGAATATACCGGGACGTTTTGGCAAGATGTCGTTACACTCATAGATTCGGTTGTATATGCCAAACTAAAACCTGCATCGTTATGATGTATTATTAATATTATTCATGTCATATTCTAACAATTAAACAGACAAATTCTAAATCAGCGAATTCTATTTACATGTAAAATTCTTCTCGAAGCAATAACAGTATATGTGAAAACTAAGTACTTTCCTGTATTTCTTCCCTCACAAAACTCAAAATTCTGGAACGTTAATTCCAGATAGTACCCCCTCTTTCTTTCATAGCATTTCTTCACAACGAAGAATCTTATTTCAACCATTCCTACGCAATATCACATTTTAAACGATCTATTGAAATGGCGAAATGTCACGATTTCCACAATATTTGGGAATGTTTCACATAAATAAATAAATAGAAAGGGAAACCAGCTTAAAAAGGATTTATACCTAATAGTAGTATAAATG
This sequence comes from Laupala kohalensis, assembly GCA_002313205.1. Taxonomy (NCBI): domain Eukaryota; kingdom Metazoa; phylum Arthropoda; class Insecta; order Orthoptera; family Trigonidiidae; genus Laupala; species Laupala kohalensis. Next base: position 50,057 of record NNCF01129434.1, read on the forward strand.
TTGTCAGTATTTTATAAGGAATAGCGACGATTCACTGCCGGGAACATCAGAAGATTAATAAATTTAGCATTGTTAAAATATTGATCCAAGCCAAGAAAGTAACAAACTAAATAAATCAGTTCACACATTAGGAATATAAATATAGGAATCACATCAATAATTAGCAACATTGTTACACCTCAAGCTCATCGTATTATAGAAGTAGTAACAGCAAACGTTAATGAACTTTTGTAATATATTAACTTCCTAATGCAATACCTGGTATTAGTGACTCAGAAAAATTTAGTTATTGACAAAGTGTTATGGAGAAAATAAATTTTGTACACCGTACAAACCCGTCAAATTTCTTCTACAGATTTACAGTATAATTTCTGTCTCTTATACACATCTAGATGTGTATAAGAGACAGGTATAACCCTTGATATTTACTAGAACGATGCACTAACGCCGAAAGTGTAAATGATTAGTNCCAGTTTGTCGAGAAAAGCACATTAACAGATTTCTCATATTTGCATAATTTCCGTTTTCTAAATGACGTTAATATTAAGAACTAAGCAAACCTATAAAAATCTGGAAACAGCAAGATAAATTCTTAAATAACACTGATAGTTCAGATACAAATATGAGTATTTTTTCAATAACTTCCCCGGCTATAGTATTATCAAAACAATTTATACATTACTTTCCATTTCTGCCATAAGTGAATTCTGCACCGTGTAACATCCAATAAATTTAACAAATTTTTATTATCTATATTGCACTACCACATTAAATAATTCCATCCATATTTAAGGTAGATTCAATTGTCTTATGGCACAGGAAATTAATAAAAATTCACACTTTAACATGATTTAATACATATTAATGATTTATAAATATTGACTTCATTGAACAAACAATAAAAGCAGCATCCCTATTGAACTTAGAATATCTATACATACAAAAATTTTCTTGGTTTTCAAAATGTATTTTAAAAATGTCATTACCTCAATTCCTCACAAATTCCAAGTATTATATTTATTAATAATATCATAATATTTATTATTTTATTTTATGCCTTTCGCAAGGTTCATGAGGCCTACTCATCTACCAAACTATTAGACTTGGGTAAAGGAACTGGAAAGGAGAGATGTTGGGTTGTCTACATACCAAAACTAACAGAAAACAATGAGGGAAATTAACTTGACTGCTCAACATAACCAAACCTTGCATCAACTCAATACAAATAAAAATTCTGACATCAGCCAATAGAGAATACATAAAATGATAAATCCTTAAACATTCATATTCCCTTCCTATTTTATTTAAACTATTTGAATGAATCAATCAATCACTCACTTTTCACCAATAATTTAAATTACCCAGATTTGTGCACACTTACACTCTAAGTGTAATGAGCAACACATTTGACATTTCAATGTATTTCATATACAAATTAATAGAAAATAAAGATAACAGAAGGGAAATAAGAAAACATCAGGATTGTTTTGTAGCATATATAATTACTCTATCAAGGCACTACAGAACATAATTACAAAATATTTTAAATCAGCAAATATTTCATGCAACAAGATTCATAAAAATATCTCACGCACGGATTATTTTAATACATGTTATTCATCTGTACAAATACCTTTCCAAACAAGCTTATGGATATCACAGCAATCAAGGACAACCATTTTGTACCAGAGCCAAAAGAAGTAAACGTAGACCACTGAAATTTGTTCTTTGATTCAATCATAATACCTCAGTATTCAACTAAATTTCACAAATAAAATTATTATGAGAGAAACTACAAAACTCAAGTTTCCACCATCATGTTATGTTTCCAATATTTCTCCATTAACTGCTAGGTTTCTAATTTGCAGTTAAATTCACAAAATAAATATATTTGATTGACAATAAAAATTTATAAGTCAGTCAGTCTCCAAGACACTGATACAAATAGTTTTTGAATGGACACTTTGTCTACTTTTACTTCAATTAAATTGTTTTTATTATCCTGCAATATACAAAGTACATGGTATATTAGAGTAGCAAATTTATACAGTACCCTCGTGTAATATAATAAATAAAATAAAAGGTTTAAAAAATATTAATTTATTAAACATTAAAATATATAGATTTTTCTACCTCTATAAATGGAAAACTGTTCTGCAGCAAACAGCATTTTTTCTGTTTCAATCACATAACATTCAATAAAATTCTCACACAAGCTATTCACAAAAATAAGGCACAGAAGCTAGATAGGTTCTCTCTGTCCTACCACAGCCACAGTTTTCCCCAATAGGTTATAATCTTCTCAACGATGACACATTTAAAGGATTAGTTTTGAATTTCCGAGTTGGTTGAGCCGACATTGGTGCAATGTACGTATTATTGGGATTGACCGGTGATGTACCAAGTTCATTGAGATTATTACACGATGCAAGCCTCATTTGTGCCAACTGAGAAGCAGGGGTGAGATTCGATGTGCTACCAAATGGACTCATCATAGTTGAAACAGCTCGTTTCAATTTACTAGGGGTTTTGTTAAAACTAAATGCACGACCAACTTTCTGCTTGGTCCTCTTGAAGGCCTTTGAGAGGGTTCCAACCACAATATCACTAGTATCAGTATCAATAATATTTGAATCAGCAGTGGTGAAGAAAGATTCTACATCAGTCCGACAAACTGTATTGGCAATTTGCCGACACAATGTCCTAAGAAAAGATGCCTTGTCAGTTTCATCATCTGTTAGAGTGAAACAATACTGTTTTTCATTAAATTCTTGATTATTTCGACATCGAAGTGAAAATGCATTATGACAATCACTGGATTCATGTATATCAATAACTTTTTTTATAGTTGAAAGAGCAAGCAGGCATATGTGTTTGTAAGGCTTAGAAATTTTCATTGCATGCAAACTTCCAGCCACACTAGGGCTTTTGAATGCTTTGGAACGTTTTTTGCACACCTCCATAGTATCTGAAAATAAAAAGAAAACTAAAGGATCTCCTCGACGGCTCAGACCATCAGATAGTTCAACGACATCACATCTCACAACAAAACTTCTATGAGAAGAGACCAGATGAGGAGGACAATTTTCAATTTCATTGAATATGTCAAACATAACCAGTTGACCTTCTGTGCGACGCTTATCTTCATTAATGTCAGACATAACTTCACGTATTGCACTAAGTGCTTTTTCTAAAGCCGCATGATCTTTATTATTTTTAGGAGTATGTTTCAGAATGTCATTAAGCAGCAAGATAACACTGGGTAGTCGTTGTACAGGTCTAATAAGTAATTCTTGAAGACTTTGTCTTCCACATTCTGGACGCATTTGATGTCTCTTGAGAAAAGCATGGAAACGTTGTTTGGTTTGATCACAGTTCACCAACATCTCACGAGTATTTTCAAAAAAATTTACAAATGATGGGTAAGCCTTGGCTAGTTCTGGAACATATTTCAATATTATCTCCCCTATACTAAATTCCTCATTCCAAGAAATGGCAGCTTCTTGCAAATCTTCCAGCATATTTCGATGAACTTCATATATTGGAGGGAGGTTTCCAAAGATAATTTTCATTTCTGTGAGATTCAATAACGTATCACCCTTTTCCACCTCCTCCTCCAATTCCTTGTATAATTTCATAATGGTGCTGAGTATACCAACATAATTCTGCTCTGTCTGAACAAGTTCCAAAAATACTAGTTGCCTTGGGCTTGCACCTTGACATGGCACATCTATGGGTACTTCTCCCTCGTCACCTGAGCCATCACCAGGCTGCATCAGCGAAGTCGATGAACCATCCAAGTAAGATCCACTCATACTAAGGAGAGCTGCATCGCTGACTGATGAACGGCGTTTGTTCAGAGATGGGGATTCACCATGAATGAGTCGTACATCACGTTTTCTTTTGCAAGCACGAGAAACAGAGGAAGGAGTATGAAAACCACTTACTTTACCCATAGGACTTTGTAACTCTTCCAAATAATCTTCAAATAAATACTCCTTCTCACTGGCACACGCCTCATTTTGCACAGAAGCCCAAAACCATTCCACTTTCACCACATGAGCTTTTGACGGTGCTTTATCAGGCACATTCTGAACAGCAGATTCGTCAACAACAACGTGAGTACATGCAGAATCATTTAATTCAACAGAAACACCACCATTCTCAGCTAAAACTTCCTGCATATGAAGATGTTCTTCTTCAGGAAAACCAAGAAAACATACATGAGCACCATAAAATGGTTTATGTTTGTAGCACATGAACTCTGGCTGTGTAGCTGTAACACCAACATTATTCCTTTGTTCCCAGCATGCAGTTACCCATGCTTCAGACATGATTGGCACACGAAATGTAGCTGCATAAAGATATTTTTCACCTCCACGAGAATTGGCAATGAGATGAGTGACTTTGGCTCCCATATCCTTGCGAATACTACCTCCCATGTAATGAATAAGCTGCATAAGACGACTCAGGTCTTCCCTTTTGCGAAATCCAGTAAAACAAATATTAAGCCCTTGCATACTTTGACAATAGAGTGGTCGACAATTTCGAGGTAAACCGTCACATTTAGAAGCACACTCCACAAGCACAGTGGGACCAATGATTCTTTTTCCTGTAGTATGGATGGCATTAAAAATTTCACTTCCAAAATCACTGGTAACAAACACAGTATCAAAAGATTCATCGTTCAAACATTCACATCCACTGTCGGATAGAAAAACGGGAATATTAAAAGTTTGAGCTGCATCGACGATTTTCTGATCCTTTTGTAGGCTACCTACAAGACATATTCGCGAGTTGAGAGTACAAGGACGATCAGAGATGGAGTCCTCTCTATGCAAACTTCCACTGCCACTGCACTCGGATTCAGACATTCGTATTTCATCCATTCTTTTTCTTCACAATAATCCACTCACAAAACCAAAAATTCGCCACAAAATGTCTCATAATACGTAAATTCACTACAACGGCACGCAGAATATCCAAACGGCCATCTCAACGCTTCGCAGCATTGAGTGCGGATCGTGAGCGACGGTACCAACTTTGCCTTTTTATCTCCCTACTACAGAACTACAAGGCTTGAAATAATTGCACTTTATTTCAGTTTAAAAAATTAAAAATAACACTTAGGAAACCTACTACACTTATCTGCCAATAAATCGACAATTAGATTNTTAAAAATAACACTTAGGAAACCTACTACACTTATCTGCCAATAAATCGACAATTAGATTGCCATCTCTCGCGTTTTAACTTATAACGAGTAATGCGTTTCATTGCCATCCAGTTGGATCACCTGATACACACGATTTTCATTTGTTTACCGTTTCCCCCTCACATTCTGCTCTGAGCTAATCGGAGAAAAAATAAACAACACACAATTGATGCTTGCTCGTCACTACTTGCTTAAGCTTGCTAAAACATCTAATGAACCTGCCTCACCGCACGCCATTCTGTAATCTCAAAAGATGACAATTTTAAAATATCTAACTGCATGCGAAATGCTATGGGCCCGACATACTCGATACTTTCAATATCACCGCCCTTGAAATATAATCAGTTTCGACAGGAAAAATCGCGGTAAAATTTGAAACACTGGTTTACTGTACATCGTACACTTGAAATGAAAAACTGGAGTCCCTACAGAGTTTATACACCGTTAAAAATAAAGATTAGTAACAACTGCTTAGCGTCACGTTTCTGCTCCAGGTTCAGGTTGCAACGAGGATAAATGTCATTATGGTTCCGTCTAAAACAATGCTCACAAAAATACATTTCTAGAAAATTGTAGTAAACGCATAATTCGAGAATGTTTGTCACACGTATCCAAGTATATTCGTTAAACTAGAGACCCTTCAGAATTCTTGATTCTCACGACGGAAAACCAATAAAACTATACAATATTCAATACAAATATTCATTCTATGAAGAATTGAAATCCCTTATCGGGACCAAAAATCGATGAAGAAAGACACGATCTCGAGATAAATTTTGAATGGTGGCAATGTCTTAAGAGAGGTAAATTGAAGATACGATCTTGATTTTCAGAAATAATGACGTAACATCAGATCTCGAAACGGAAATTGTCACGGAAGCGTATCGATTTGGAAAACTATTTCTTAAATGTACAAGTGTGAAACAACATACATTATGCAAAATATTCAATTTAGGTCTAAAATAAAGCATTAACCACGCTGGTTTAAAAAAAATATATTAAAAAATGTTTTTAAAAAAGTACAATTATATACAAGCGTTATTGGTAATAGTAAGAAAGATGGCTACTTTTCTGGCAATGAATTAATTATCAAGTTTCACAGAATCTCAAGAAAACATCATTGAGTCGCAGCATCACTCCCACATTGAAGTAACCTTGAAAACTCAAATAACTTTACTTCACGTAGATTAAAAGGAAACTCCATCATACGGACAATTGATTTTAGATTCCTTTGCTGAAATGTCTATCTTGTCCACGAGCTCTATACTGTCGATAAAGTTGTAAATCAATTTATAAAAATAGAAGATCCATCGTACATCTTGTATAAAGCGATATGAAAATTTTTCCCAGTTCGCAATCAGGAGTCTCCAGGTAAGATGTGCTCCGGGTGAAGACATTTACTTGTGCAATAAATATAATTTTAAAAGTGTAGTAACTAATCATAAAATGAAATTTAATAGTGATACTAAGAACCTCAGCAAAAATATGCTCAGTTATTTTCCAACGAAACTGGACAACATACATTCGAAAACATATTTACTTCGCTCTCGTTTAAATTAGCTCTTATGTACACGTAAATAATTTGTGAAAGATTTCGAAATAACACTGCCCCATAACGAAAATTACAGCATCGAAATGCGGGTGTTACTTGGCAAACAAATTGTACTTTTGTCACTTTCGCCAAACATGACTAAAACATGAATACTTTCTCGTTAAAAAAGCGCAGGTGCGCAAATATTAGTTGAGGATTGGGACATATCTTCATCGGGAAGAGACAGCATCCTTCATAGGTGAAGGACAAACAACTGAGATACTAAGTGGAAAAATTGAAATAGAAGAACCTATTCCTGTGAAGGGCTAGAGAAAATAATCTGAACCATAAGTCGCAAATAATAATTATAATATTGTGGACCATCCGAATCATAAGAGGAAAAAATGCCAGTATTAAAACTGACTAATAAGGGCACTGGCGAATCTTTTAACGTTTACACACTAGGAATACAAAACGCACATAACGATGATTTCCCTCTCGCGACGTTTTTCGACTCTGATCAAAAGTGCTATTATTGGAGGTCTATAAAATGTACTTGTGTTATAACGTTGTCACATTTGATTTTACAAATATATGGTTGAAAATCTCAGAGACATGTGGACACTTTTCATTGTTAATTGATCGATTTCAGCCCGTATTTTTTTTCAGAGGTGAGATGATCGTAGAATTACTATTATCCAGGGGCGCGGGGTAAGAATATTACTGGTCTTGTAGACTGAAAAAAAATCTTGATATGATAAATCATTTTGAAAATATAATTATATGTGGTAAAGCCGCAAGTCCACATATTCCTACTAAATACTAGATGAATTTTAAAACATTTTGAAATATCAAAAAAATTTAACTGAAAAAAAAATTAATGAAGATATCAAATCATATAAGTTAATTTCTCACCATATGACTGTCCAAACTAATGAGAAAGGTCTCGTGCCTGACGTTTCCGAATAGGAACATTGGACAAAACTTGATTAGCGTGTGCATACTATAGAACTAGGATGGACAGGCTAATTTTTTTCGGAGGAAATTTTAGATTAAAAAACAATTATCACTAGTATTACACGATCATAGACGTATTATCATGCGATTATATGTTCTCTCGACAATAAGGCATAGATACATGATCCAACTATTATGACTACATGGTTCAACTATTATCAAAGCTTGGGTATTTCTCGGTCACATGTTTCAAGGTTTTTTGAAAATAGATTCATGTCATAGAAATATGATCGTGCAATACTTGCCTTACCCAGTATATTCATAGTCTCAATATATTCATATTCAGATGGAGAATCGTATATTCATAGTCCAAAATTTGAGAGAATTAACATGCATTTAGAGCAATGCCAATAAAAGACATTCCATCATTTAAAGTGAGAAAAATTTCAGAAATCCTCAACTGCGTTCATATTATTCGGGATGACGGGTAAAGTCGAGGGTAAGTAATCCGCCCCCCTCAAATCTCACCAAGCGTGGGGTGGGGTAAAATAGTTGCGACTTGCGCTTGTAACTAGTGAACGTCAATGCACGCCATCCTCAACCATCCATCCATTCCAACGACAGCGCAACGGCACAAGCAGCTGATGCGAAGAGACCACGCCTCGGCCTGCGAGCACTGCCACGCGTCGCCAAGGGCATCCGTTAGCTTCTGGCCCACTCCCACGGATAGACAGGATTGGCGCCAATCCCAACAACTGTTCTACACGCACACCCAAGTGGTTCCCCATACATCTTCCATACACACCAATGTAAAAATATTACATGCAAAACTTAGGACATGAGTGTTGAAGTACCTCAGAAAGAGAGAGAAAAGGTTAGACTTAATGATTAAAAAATAAAAACTTTTGCAACTTTAAGGAAATGTTGGGGTCTACAAATGCTCACATTTTATGAAATAGCACATTGCAGGTCATTGGGAATATCATTCAATTTCATAAATTTCTGAGAGCTCAAACGCAATCTCAATTTGCCTCAACAATTCTATTGCACACTTGAAGCGGTAAAAAAAAGTTACATTAAATCAATTACATAATTAATTCAAACATTTCAAAACACTAAAACAAATTTAGCAGCCAATACATTACAAGAAAAATAGCCTTTGATAACCACCACAACCTTTTTCAAACAGCAATTGCTACTTATAATCAGAACTACATTTCATTTAACTCATTACCAAAACAATTATTATTTTTGAAACTGATTATCACACTAGTTATTGTCACTTTTAGTTTGTTAATAACAAAGAGTACTATCAAACAATTATATTCCATACATCAGGAAATAACATTCAAGACGAATAGCAATGTTAAGCATTGCGCAAGTAAATGAAATTATACACTGCTACAATGAGGAACATATAAAACAAAATTATATTACACATAAAATAACATTTATAAATAACACAAACATACAGAACATTTTAATATACATATATAATAGTGTTGCACATCCTATAATTAACCCTTAATTACAATACTTCATTGCCCTCCTGAAGTCTGAATGCTTTTTAGCATGGCACTCACTTGTAGTTAAGGGTTAATAAATTCTATAAAAATTAAGTTCCAGTTCCGTTTCTACTGCATGAACATAATACTTACTTTAAATTATTGAAGAAGTTATAGAAGTAATTTTTCTATTTTGACTCACCGATTGGGAACATCCACTTGAGATACAGATGGTACAGCATCTGTAATTTTTCGGTGCGATATTCCAGACTTGAAATCTGAATTGGATGATACAGTTTCGCCAAAACTTGAGTGTATTTCTGCAACACCATCCTGAACCTAAAATTGCAAAATATCAAATGATATTAACCTCAAAAATAGTGTATAACATGAGATTCATAATTTTATATTGATGTTTCTTTACCCTTCTCTTCGCATTTTGATCTTTACTTGAATCTGAAGTTACATCATCTGTGGCATCTAACACAATTTGATTTTCTTGTGTCTCTAAATTTATTTCATTAATGGCATTTTCCACTGAGCTATTTCCATCCTCAATACTTGTCAACTTAATGTCAAAGTCTTCTGATCCACCCAGGAAACTGAAAATCATCAATAAGTTCAAAGAAAAGCATCCTGTTGGTAAGTACATAAATAAATGCTTGAATCAAGACAAGATAAACGCTAGATAAATAAAGTAATAATCTAAGTGCGAACAGAGCACTGACCTTGATAAAATTGTCAACAAAATTACAATCCAAAGGGTCACTCGGACAGTAAACATTTTCTATTTTCAAGCGTTTTTGATCTTTCGTTCATTTTTACATTCTTTGACGTTCTCCGCGGGATTTAAATTCCTAGGGTACGTCACTAATTGATCACTATACTTCAATTGAAATTTATCTTTCATGTCTTGAGCACATACAACCTCGGAACGGTAACACCTCACGTAACTGATATTAAAGATACAAACTAATTCTTGATTATTTTCCACTAACCGACACATACACTGGTTCCACAACTCCACAATTTAACGATACGTACCCCTACTCTTCTCTTCTCTCACTGACCCTCTCTCACAGACACATTTACATCATTTTCGTTGGTTGATATCTAACAGCGCTTTTCGTTTGGTTTTTGTCAATTTTAGTACATCGCGTCGACCACAGAATGCGGTAGAGCACAGACTATTGACATACAAATTTTGCTGGTGGATTCCCCATGAATGTGCCATGGTATGGAAGTTGTGACGCATAGTGTTGTCCTTCGTTGAGGTTAGAGTGCTTGTCCGACAAATATTCCAATGCGTTCCAGTTGTGTTTTGTCTTTCGTTGCAAAAAGGTAACAATGGAGTCGGGCAATTTGGAGAGAGACATCTCACCTGCTGTCAGTGTCACCGACGAAATCGTTTCGGAAAATAAGGTTTGGTTAACGATATTTCGTATTTTAATGAGGAATTAATTATGTCATATGAAAAATTGATATATACCGAAAATCACAGTTTCCTAAAACATTTCATACAGATCCGTTTTCAGTTTTTGCACCTGTTACCCTTGAACACCATATTTCAAACTGACGAACGTAAAAGATTGAACCATTTACCTGCTCTGGAATTTTCATATTTTTTCTGTACTAATGTTTCATTTAATTAATTTTCCAATTCTGACTTCAGATTAAATTTTTTGATTCTGGAGTTCAGTGTTTTCCAACTATTGTGACAAATTGTTTATGATTGTTAACAGAAAAAGCAGAATACATGCTACAGCCCTGTTGTTATGGTCCTGCAGCAATGTACTTCTCCTAAGTTTACTACACCTTTAAGATGCAAAGACTTTTATTCAAGTTCAAGTGCTCCTGTCTGTAGAATTTGTCATGAAGGTAAATGTCTCCACAACATTTGTTCAGTTTTAAATGCATGATCATTTATCAACATTTCTGTTTGTTTAGAAGATTCCCCTGCCTCTCTAATATCTCCATGTAATTGCATGGGTAGCCTGGGCTGTATGCATAGGAAATGTTTGGAAAAGTGGCTGTCTATGTCAAACAGCGATAGATGTGAAATATGTAAATTCCGTTTCCGTGTTGTGTATCGTACAAGGCATTTCGGACAGGTAAAATATCTGGCCTGCTTTGTATTGTTTTTAAGGCATGTGTGCTTATAAAGGAAAGTGTGAATATTTTCTTTTCCTCCATATCATTCAAAATTTTCAGTGGCTTCTGTCAGGTGGTACAATTGGTCCGAAAGGTTTCCTTGGGGATATGATATGCTTGTTTGTCCTTCTACCTCTGAGTATGATGTCAGTATATCTTTGTGCTTTTGGTGCTCATAACTACATGTATAAGCATGAGTGGCAAGCAACTGGTCTTGCTTTACTTTGCTTGTTCTTACTGCTGGCTTTTCTGCTCTGGAGTGTATTAACTTTCAGGTACAGTTAAATAGTATGTATTGTAGTATTAATGTTTGTAGATTTTGTTTGTTTTATTACTATAAGTAATGCATTACAAATTGAGATTAGTTTTTTTTGCTATTTAACAAGTATTGTGTTATTGTACTATTTAAAAATAGCGATATTTGGAAATTTTGTGTATATTACTGAGGATGTTTTGTTCCTTTTTTTCCAGGTTTCATTATCTACGATTTCGAGAATGGCAGAGATCCAATTTAATTATTCGAGTTGTCGACAATCCTCAAGAATATTGTACAGAATCTAATGACTGTCCCAGTAATCCTGAAAGAAATGTTAATTCTGTTGAGTCTATGGAAAATGGTCGATACATCCCTATACCTGAATCTGGACTAAGTTATGGTTTCGATGTCACAGCTTTGCCTTTGGCATTCAGCACAATTCTTGTGACAGAAACACGATTATAGAGAGAATTTAAGAGAACGACCTGAAAGGTTTTAACCAGTAGCATGTTTAAATGCATATTTTAAACTTTTTACAAGTAAGAGGTATATATGAGTAGTGTTTATATTTTCATGAAAAGTCTAAATAGACACTTAGATAAAATACACCTGTCTAAGTTCTTTAGTTATAATGTATTTTTCTAGTCTATATTTTTAGGCACTACTTCAAATTTCATTGATATATATATAGCATTAAAAGAGATATAACACCTCCCCTAAGATCCATATTTTCAGAACACTCTGTTACTGTGATAATAATTAATATGAAGCCATATAAAGCTAGTCAGAGGAATATGATAATGGGATTTGCACTGTTCTTTCATTTATTTTTATTAGTCTTTATACTGAAGTGTGATAAGTCAATGTTGTTGTTATAATTCATTTGAGTTTTAAGAGGAAGAACAGGTTGCCATATCATGTTAAACATACCTTTACCTTGAATGTGATATTCCTTGAATTTTGTGTTTTATTTCTTATGTTAATTTTAAAGTTGTGATGGGAGGAAAAAGCTTTAATAAAGGAAATATGTGTAAGTTTTTTTATGTATTATTAACTATTTTATTACAAATTTATATAAAATTTTCATGCATTTAGAGATATGTTTTTTATTCATTTTTCTCCTTTTGTTTCATCCTTAATACACCAGTTAAGTTAAAATTGTAGTAAGTTGCTTTGTAGATTCTTCTTCAAATTCTAGATTCTTTTAACACCAATCTGACCATGTGCTTAGTAATGTTTCAAAATCTGTATTTGATTTTGGTCAGTATCTGCATTGGAACCGTAATTTCAAATCACAGCCCTTGCATCAATCAATGTACTATTTTGGTCCATTTTAAAAACAATACTTCCTGTATTGTAAGGTATCCTAATTTTTGCAAAATAGCACTTTTTGTGGATTTCTTGATACAATTGTTTTTGACTAAGGTTAAAGTATATTTTAACTTGAAGGACTTTGAATAAGGAAACCAGACGCATAAGTAAAGTAATATAAATTAGAAAGTTACCATTACCTCTGATTCTAAGAAAGCATATGTTGTGATGCCAAAAATACTTACAAACAGTAGACAGAATTTAATGATAAATTGTTATGAGATTAACTCAGTCATTTTAAGAAACTAATATTAGAATATTGATATAGAAGACTCTCTTCTTTGACCACCTCAGGACCAAACCATCAGTCAAATTATAAAACGGTGAGACCAACCCAATATGGACTATAATAATAAAATATTAATCTTTCAAGAGTGACCTGAACATTAAACCCAAAATAAGAAAATTTAACTTGTAGGACTGGACAATAACATTTTTCAACTAAGTGAAAGCTCTCATACACAGTAATTGAGAGCTAAATAAAATAGTGACCACCTTTCATTGGAGTGGATGGTGTTAGAACTTGTGCCTTTGAGACCAGCTGTACCATCTGAAGACAATCTAGAGACTATTGTAATGAGAATTTTGTACCGAGATATCTTGACTTTCTGGAACTGGAGGGTAATCACAGGTACATTTCTTCACAAATTCGTTGGCTTGTTGAAAATATTTCCATTTTAGATATAATGTGAGTGTTCTTGTTGATCCTATTAATTTTATTCAGAAATTTCATCTTCTTTTTATTGAGTAATCACTAATAGGTAATTAGCATTTTAATTGCAAAATTATGGATTTCCTTTTATGCTTTTTCATTGAACATAATTTTTTTAATTCAACTTATTAATTCTTTTAATGTTAATTTTAATATTACATTTTATCTCAAAATATAAAAACAACAATAAACTGTTTAATGTCATCAATTTATTAACATAATTTTTTTTCTGTGATGATTATTTAAAAAACCTTTATAATAATAATAAATTTATTGTCAAAAAACAGTACAAACTGCGTATGACCACGTGGAGGACAATAAACTAATTTACACTCCGGAAGCAAGCAAGGGACCATCCCATCAATGCCGATCAAGGGCCCTAAGGCACAGGCAGATTCAAAAATTTCAGAAAAAGTTCCTAGATAAGATAAAAAGTTAGCTACGAGTTATAATACATATATAATGTCAATATGTTTGTAATTTAATGCAAATATGTTTGTAAATTTACATGTACAAGTTATTATCGAACTATAGATTATTCTGAGTATTGTGTTTAAAACTCATAAGAGTTGAAAAAAAACCCACTATATTCACGATTTATTGTTACAATAGACATGCCCTTAGACAAAGCCTAGAGAACCTGTATAAGAAATCTGCCTCTACCCGAAGGAAAAATGGAGAAAAACCCGGGCCAGGATGGGGCTACAGAATTAATGTACACAACCGTGCCAAAGTTGAGTACACATCAAACTAAATTAATATGAGCCATAAGACAACACAATCATGCAAGAAAATAGTTTTTAAAATTATTATAAGTTGTTTAAAAAGTACTATAAAATTCTTAATTGTTTTTGAGGTGATTATAAAAGATTTTGGGGAACATTTTCTGACAAACTCCATCATTTGCTTCACTTTCGACATTCCTAAACATATTCCTGAAGAAGCTCACTGATATCATGCAAATTGGCTATGTACATTTTATTTTCCTTACTATTCAAGTTAAAGTAGTTTAAATGATGTTCATTTTTAAATCATTAATATCCTTACAACAATAATAAGAAATTATTTGGAACACTATTATAAATCTATAAATTCAAAATTTAATATCTGGAAGCAAAACGGAACTCAACTTTTTTCAGTTTTCCAACAGCTTTTGGAAGTAGAACCAATACTTTTAAGTCAAGTTCAATGGAAACAGGTCTCTATTTTGGTTCAGACTGAACCCATTCAATCATAAATACTATTATTTAAGACATAAGAAGCACAGCTTCTTCAACTTCCAATTGTAGAAGGGAGATATCTCAGGAATAATTTCTCTAGAGTATTTATAATTTTTTTGACAAAAATTATATCTCTCCATCCTTCAGTTTTTTCATGTTAATTTTTAAGCCCACTTTCAGAAATTCGTTTTTCAGTGTATTGGATTTATCTTGCGTGTGATTGAACCTATGAGATAGCAGACATATCATCCTCATATTCCAGGTCTTTCAATTAACCTGTAAGAGTCCACTGAATGCCTGTTTTTCTGCCCTTCATTGTTGTTTTAGTAATTTCATCCAATACAATAAGGAACAATATGGGAGGTAAAGGACATCCTTGCCTTACCCCAGAGTTGGTTTCAAAAGGAGAAGACACTTGACCGTCATGTAGCACTCTGCAGTTGAACTTATTGTAGCTCTCTTGGATTAAATTAATGAGTTTAACAGTGACTCCTCTCTCCTTCAGGGCTTTCCAGATCCATCTCCTGTCCAGTGAATCAAATGTTTTTTCATAGTTGATGAAGAGTAAATGTAGAGGTGACTGAAATTCTATGGATTGTTCAATAATAAGACGTAAAGTGTTGATTTGATCAACACAAGACCGATTGGGCCTAAATCCACCTTGTTCTCTTCTTAATCCTTTTTCCAACTCCCCAAATAGCCTTTCGAGTATAATTCGTGTAAATACCTTGCTTATTACAGAAAGCAGAGTAATTCCTCGCCAGTTATTACAATCCCGGCGATCTCCCGTTTTTGGAATTTTGATAATAATTCCTTCTTTCCATTCATTCCAAAAAATTAACTTGAAAAAGACAGTAGAGATTCGAATAAACGATAGGTCTAAACAACAAATGGCACTAGATGGTGCAATAATCAAAAAGGTACATGACTTTACATACCTTGGCAGTAATGTACCAGAAGACGGCGGAACACAAAAGGAAGTAGAAGACAGAATTAAGAAGGCTAGAGGAGCATATAGCAGACTCAGGAAGATCTGGCAATCAAATTCCCTAAATAAGAAAACAAAAATAAGAATGTTTAACATTTATGTAAAGTCAGTGCTGCTATATAGTTGTGAGACTTGGCTGGTAAAACAGGAGATAATGAGGAAACTGCAATTCTTTGTAAATAGATGCCTTTGTTGTATAATGAGAATATGGTGGCCAAGAAAAATTTCCATTGGAACAGCTCTGGAAAATGACAAAACAAGAAAACATCAATATTAAAATTAAGAGAAGAAAATTTGGTTGGATAGGCCACACTTTACGAAAGAACGATGAAGAACCTTGCAAGTTAGCCTTACAATGAAATCCTCAAGGTCATTGAAAAAGAGGGAGACCCCGGAATACATGGAGAAGATCTGTAGTGCAAGAGTCTGAAGGTCGCAGCTGGAAGGACTTACGAGCTGTTGCCAAAGATAGGAAGAAATGGAAGAGCTTTGTAGACAACCTGTGCTCCTAGCGGAGCAATGGAATATATTATTATTATTATCCTTCAGTTTTCTTTTATGAAAGAGCATTGAATTTGAAAAGTTTTGTTGTCTTCATATCAATAATAAGAATATCAGTATGATGAATTTGTTGAGTGTCTTGATCCATTTTAATCACCTAGGTATGGGTAAAAAAATATAGTGTATAGGGAAATTATAAATATTAGCTTCAAATTGATATCTGCGTGCAAAGCTTTGAAATATGTATCACAATTTGGAAAAGGAAAATGCCGCGTACTAGTTCTTGCGAATATAAGTTTTCCAAAATTCAAGAAGTGTAAGTGGAGAGTGGTTTCAGTTTGACTTTTGTAAGGTATTAAATAGAAAATCACGGGACACAGATAAGACAAAATGATGAAATAATTTCCTCACTAGGGTGATAACCTAAAGAATTCATAAATACCTCAGTTTGTGTTATACCACTTATTTTTTTGTCCTATCACATAGGAGTTGCCAATTTTTTAATCCCCTTTCCCCTATTTCATTTAACCTATTTCATTATCTTTGTTACCCCCATAGGTATAACTAGTAGGAAGCACGGGGGGCGGGGGCAGGGAGGCATGCCCACATCAGATAGTTCTGGGGCCCAGCCCAGAAAATTGCATTAAGAACATTTTATTCAGCTCATAAGGAGAGTAAAGACATGGCTGAGAAGCACAATGGCATATGAGAGGTTCTATAATACTTCTCTACTACATGTATGAAAATTAATATGTGAGAAAAAGCATTACTGCAGAAATGGTTTTGGAGCTTTTCTCTGAAGAAAAAAAAAACAGAAAATTAATATAATTATTTATTAGGGATTGTTTGTAAATAAATAAATGTATCAGCAACTTTGATGGTTTTATTTATCATTTTGTAATATTTCATATCAATGTTATAATTATGGAATTTTTGTCGGTTTGCTGAGATTCAGACTGTATGGAACATCTAGATGGAATCAGATAATAATTTTTCTATGCATTGTCTATGTCCCAGGCCCACTCCAGAAACTGCTCCTAGCTAAACCAATGGTTACCATAACTTGATTATACTAACAAATACGCACATGAAATCACATTACACAATCAAAGAACTAGAAATAAACAGTAATTAAGTTATCATTAAGATTTTGAATTGATAACTAGAACTATAATTTTCTCATAAAATTGTATATTGTTCTTCAAACTAGAATAAAACCAACTAATGAGATCCTTGATTTATTTTGCAAAGGTCATCTGAGTTAGTAGGACTTTTTTTAGGCTTTATTAAATGCCATTAGTATAATTGTTTTTTAATGTATTGGTAATAATTACAATTCCACAATTGAGACCTAATCAAAAATAAAATCATTAAAATATTGGAAAAAGCATACATTAAAAATATACTGGAGTTCCAAAAATATTTAAATTCCTTTGCAGAATTATTGGATAGAGAAGTTGATTTATTGTCCAGGAATTGACACAATCCCAAGATTCTAGTATGGGTTGGCTTCTAATGAAGTAAATATCTTATGCAAGATTATGTGACTGATGGTACATCATCCGAGTTTGTCTGTATCATTGACAATTTCATGACTACTATTTGGAAATTTGCTTTAATGATGTTTATTAGAAGTCCATTAGGAGAAATTATCCTAATAAATGTTATCCAGCTAATTATAAAGATTTAAGTTTTCATTTTCTTGGGAACTAGAAATAAAAATTACTTTTCAAAGGAATATTGGAGAGCATTTGCAGTTCTTTAACATTCTTTTTGTGCTCTTGATTGTGCCTGTTTCTTTCTTCTTAATTCTTGAGGAACATACCTTTGAAAAATAATTATGCTTTGGTGTTGCATCATAAATAAATGTTTTAATCGAGGAAAAATATTTGGCAGGTAAAGACTTAAAAAGACATGTCTGGTTAAAGTACCTTTGAAATTTTGAAACATTAAAACTGATACTTTAGAATTTATCTACAAATAGGCTACTAATAGTTTAAAATTATAGTTTGTAAAATTTCCCAACTAATGGGAAGTACTGTGTGGGTACAATTGTAATTTTTAGTGAAACCAGTCATCTTTCATTAAAATGACAGCTTTAAAAATTTGCATTTTATGTATACTAGAAACAGAACAAGAAATCTTAATAATATCAGAGAAAAAAAACTTAGTCTAATCCAATCCTTAAGTTCTCTCAAATCTTGCTCCTTGGCAGTCAATTTTATAGTTCTAAAGATTGATTGGAGGAACAAATAATTTGAATTACTCCAGCACTAATTTTTTTTAACAAAGTGAAGATAAGTTCAAGTTAGTCGTGGGCGGGGAGTGGAGGAGAGGCGATAATTAACCTACATGGGGGCAAGTAGATACATCTTCAAACTCTTCCAAATAATCATTGTATAAAACGACTCTATTTCTCAGACTGATTTATTAACTATGAAAGAAACTACACTACACAACGTTTCGACCCGCACTGTGGGTCATCATCAGGCAAGCAATAATATGGCCAGTAATATTAAGGAAAACTCCGTCTGCGACTCGGGAGGGTAGATCGAGTAGTTCACCTGTCCCAAAGTCCGGACAATGGAGGAAGGTTGATGTTGGGCCAGTTCCTCAGCAGTAAAAAAAATAAAAATGCTAAACGCTCTAGCAGGCAGCCTCGGAATATGACGGATACCAAACGACGGAACTGGCGAGGAAAAGGGAAATTGATTATAGGCTCTTGGAATGTTAAAACTTTGTTGCAGTCCGGAAAATTACAACAACTCATGGATCAAATTGACAAAAAACAAATGTAAATTGTCGCAGTACAGGAAACATGTTGGAACGGAAGTGGTTAAGAAAGATCAATTCACCTTCACAGATTATAGAAGGTACAGATAGTTCACTCCCATAAGCCCAATGGTTACCTTAGATGCACCTCAGCGCGCCACGGGGAAGGCCGAGAACTATCGTCAAAATTGCGTTCAACACCCCTCTCTTTTCCTCGTTTTACATCGCATAATTTTAATCGTTCATCTAGGGCACGTTGCACATGTTTAAGTAGAAGTTATCAATAATTTATAAAGATGAATAACTCTCCTACATGGTGACCCCGACGTGATCCAATTCGTCATACTTATAAATTTTGACAATTATTATAGAGCTTGTAAACTGTAAGTTATTCTATTGTTTTATTGTTTATCTTCATTGGTAATGAGTCTCACGGGAGAAATTGCATTGCCATTATCAGCTGTAAAATCGAATTATTTTAATACCAATATGTCGACTGATAATACTCATCTCCCTACCACGACGCAGAATTCGCATTCCACTACCTTCTCGCTTCCTTGCTTTCGGAAAGACCGATAGCGTGGTTTGCTCTCGCGGAAGCCCAATTCCACGTGAAGGGAATAAATTCCCAGTTTCAAAAGCACGTTAGCATTTTAAACAACCTAGATAGCTGAATTATTAGGGAGATTGACGAGATTTTACTAGTACCTGGTAGACCTAACGCTTACGACGGCATGAAACAATTCCTAATCAATCAGTTCACACACTCGCAAAGAACGGGAATAGACAAGATACTTTTAGCCGAATCGATTGGAGATCGAACTCCATCCGCGTTTTTGGGACATTTACGGAACATGGCCGGCACCGTGCACCAAGAAAATACATTTTTGCTAGAAATCTGGCAGCTTGCACTGCCAGTATAAAACAGAGCCATTCTAGCAGGATCATGTACCACGGACGTCAATGAATTGGCGGCACTAGCTGACAAGATCGCCGAGGCCTTCCCATCATCAACGACGGTGGCAGCGACCCAGGGAAACATACCAACACGAGCGACAACGCCAAATGTGGGCCTTCCGACGACGACACGGACGGGCACCGAAGCATTCCAGATGTCTGCCGCAGCAGATCCCCGGCTTGTCTACCTTAATAGGTCAGTAATGATGCTAAACCAACAGATGGCGGAGCCAATTCAAGATTGAAGGGCGCAAAAATTAGTTTTTGTAATAAATTACCAGGAAAAAGACCGTTTATATTTTAAGTTAATACCAAACTTCACTTTTTAATAGATTCCGGATCCGATGTGTCGCTATTTCCAAAACGGTATTGGAAATCCTCCGTAGAGCCCACGTGTCTAATGCTAAGCACCGCGAATTCCACGAACATTAAAGCGTTCGGAACCGCACATTTAAATCTCAATCTCACTCTGAGAAGGGACTACCCATGGCGATTTGTCGTGGCGGAAATTGAAGATCCCATATTAGGTGCAGACGTTTTGGCACATTACGGATTATGACTCAACTGAAAAACAGAGGAATTAGTAGACAAATCCACAGGCATTACTACACAAACTAAGTGCAACCAATGTAAGTGTGTGGCTATGAAAATCGCCAAAATTTCTGAGAACAACTTTGCAGCAGTATTGGACGACTTCCCGGAATTAATAAAACTCTCTGAAGTCCCAAGCGAAATTAAACATGCCACCGTGCATTACATACCTACGACGGACGGTCCGCCAGTAACCTGTCGTCCACTCAGACATCCATCGGAAAAATTAGAAATCGTTAAAAACGAATTCGAAAATCTCGTCCGGTGCGGAGTAGTCAGACAGACACGCAGTCCATAGAGATCACCACTACATCTGGTGAAGTGGAACTTATCGCCCATGTGGGAATTATCGGAGACTGAACGAAAGAACTGTTCCAAACGCCTACCCCATGAAGCACCTTCATGACTGTACACGGAATCTGGCGGGATCAAAATTATTTTCTAAAATTGACCTAGTCAAAGCATATCTCCAGATTCCCGTGAATCCGGTTGATATTAAAAAAAACTGCGATTGTCACTCCAGTAGTGTCATTTGAATATCTTCAAATGCCGTTTGGGTTAAAGAGGTACCTTCCAAAGATTCATGGATCGAGTAACGGAAGGATTACCTTTTGTATATGTATATATTGATGATATTTTGGTGTACAGCGCAGACGAGGAAGAACATACACATCTTACCTTACTCTTTCAACGCTTAAAGGATAATGGAATCATTATAAACTTCCAGAAATGCATATTTGGCGTTCCAGAAATCTAGGCTACGTAATAAACTCCGAGGGCATCCGTCCTCCGGAAGAACGAGTGTCTGCACTACGCCAAATGGATCCTCCACCCACGATACGAGGTATGAGGCGTTTCCTCGGCATGATTAACTTTTACAGGAGGTTCATCCCTAACGCAGCTTCGCATCAAGCAGCCCTCATCGATGCGACTTCGGGAGACAAGAAAAACGAGAACAAATCGTTCCCACGGAATGACGATATCCTGTAAGCATTCCATGTCTGCAAAAACAGCCTCGCCGACGCAGTTACGCTGATACATCCTCGCAGCAACGCACAAGTGGTACTATTCACGGATGCTTCATCAACGCACTTGTCTGCAGCAAAAGACTGGCAACCACTTTCTTTCTTTAGCAGAAAATTAAATTCAAAACAAACACAGATGCCAGCATTTTATCGAGAACTTCTCGCAGTGTACGATAGTGTACAATATTTTCGATGTTGGTTTGAAGGTTACAACACAACCATTTACACTGGTCACGAACCATTATTATATGCCTTCAAACACAAACGCGAGAAACTTTCACCAACACAACTGAATCAACTTCAATTCATCGCACAGTTCTCGACAGAAATTAAACATATCAGTGGAGACAATAACATAGTAGCGGACACACTGTCTCGCATTGAAGCAATCACCTTACTGGATGACATGAAACAATTAGCCCTTCTTCAAAGGGAAGACGGTAGCTTGAATGAACTGCTTCGATCAAAACAGGATGTCTACTTTGAGGAGGAAATTCCTAATTCAAATCTAACCTTACTGTGCCTAATTCAATCCTAACTTACCGTCCCAAGAAGGAACGGCCCGTTATACCCGTACTTCTGAGAAAAAGATCCTCGAAGAAATACACAACCTGTCACACCCCGGAAGGAAATCAACACAACGGTTGCTAAAATCTAAATATTTTTGGCCCGGTCTCAACCAGGATATAAAAACGTGGGTAAATGCATGCACATCTTGTCAGAAGAACAAGATCCAACGACACACGGTCACTCCACTATCTATATTCAAACCACCAGAGAAAAGGTTTGACATTGTACATAATGGACATTGTAGGACCACTTCCATCATCAAAAGGTTTCAGATACGCAGTTACAATTATCGACCGTTTCACACGTTGGGTGGTAATAATTCCTGTTGCTGACATGACAGCTGAAACAGTAGGAGATGCTCTTCTACATGGCTGGATTTCATGTTATGATGTTCCTTCAACGATCATTACTGACCAAGGCCCGCAATTCGAGGGATGCTTATTTAGAGAATTGTTACAACGTCTCGGAATTAATCGGCATAGTACTTGTGCATATCATCCGCAGTCTAACGGTATGATCGAAAGATTACATGATCAATTAAAAGCTGCGTTAATGTCACACGACACGGTATGGACAAAAGCATTGCCCTTGGTCATGCTGGAATTTCGGACAGCTTTCTGGGAAGAACTTAAAAATTCTACAGCAGAACTAGTTTTCGTAAAAACACTTACGCTACCTATTGATCTATTTCATGAATATGATAAGAATGTGAGTCAACCTTCAACGAATCATGTACAAAATCTCACACATCATATGCAAAAACTTAAACCGGTCACTCCAAGGAAAAGAAAAAAACCATCCATTCATTTACAACGAAATGGAAAAACCATCACACGTATTTCCACTTAATACCCATTTCAAGAAAGCATTGGTTCCACCTTATAATGGTCCATTAAAAATATTGTGTCGTTTACAAGACAATAAAACTATAGATATACTTGTAAATAATAAACACGCGTCAGCACCGATAGAATTAAATCGGCATTCTTTGCCGCAGAACCACATGAAACCCCACCAGTGGCGCAGGTGGTAGTGTTGTCGCTTCTCACCAAGTCATCCCGACTCCCGATGGGGCCAGAAAATTTGTAGCTTTTCACATTAACGTCCCAGTTCATATAGTTGTGACTACTGAAAAGCCAACCTTCCTTCCTCTATCCGGTTCAACTCACTACTAACCCCTTCACGTGGGCCAAGTTGTTGGTAAAANCCGGTTCAACTCACTACTAACCCCTTCACGTGGGCCAAGTTGTTGGTAAAACCAGCTAACCGACCCACCTACTAACAATGACCTACCACCCAACTCCTAACTCCCATGTAGATAAGCTTCAATAGCACACTAATTTCCCATTTACAAATATAACAATACAAAAAAACACATGAAATAAATATTTCACGAACAATTCACGAAGCAACAGAAGTCGCACCCACAACTGTAAATGTAACATCACCTTCAACTCGCTCTGGCAGAAAAGTCAAATTTAAAAAGATTTCTTCTATTGTTGGAATCACAAGCCAGAACACCAGTGTTATATTTTTTTTAGTGTCATACTTATGTTATATCAAGAGTTCCACTCATTTCAAAACTATTTAAGACTTGAAGCTCTTAATTATAATACAAACTTTCATTGTCGCGAAAAGAAAAGTATAGAAGCATTGTTGCAATTTCTAATCTGTGTTCAACTTCTATTATTATGGTCCAGATAATCGAACAGGACAATCAGGCATTGTCTTTCTTGTAAAAAAATCTATTTGCAGAAACATTATTAGATTCTCCCCAAATAGTGAAAGAATATGCATCTTAAGATTCAAAGGACAATATAAAACATATCCTTAATTAACGTGTATGCTCCCACCAATGATCACTGTGAAGAAGACAAGAATTGTTTTACGACCAGCTTCAAAGCGCAGTTGATAGGATACCTAAAAATGATACATTAATAATTCTAGGAGATCATAATACGCAACTAGGTAAGGAGGAATCTTTTCTCAGTGTTACTGGCAAGCACACCATGCATAACAAAACAAACGAAAATGGTGAATTATTATGTGGATTTGCTGCAGCTAATTATTTAATAATAATAAGTTCTCATTTCCAGCACTAACCAATGCATAAAGGTACCTGGTTAACGCCAGATCTAAAATCATTAAACCAGATCGACCATGTTTTGGTGAACAACCAATGTTAGGAGCTTATCTTAATGTAAGATCATTAAGTGGTCCCAATATAGATTCTGACCACCATCTGCTAAAAACCGTCGTTAGACAGAGAGCTCCAGTAATATATCTAGCGAAAATAAAAGCTACAATGAAATGGAACAAAATAAACATGCGAAACCCGGAAAGGTTATTGTCATGAATAAAGTTGCTATTAAACAGCTTAAAAGATCAAAATGTAATAAAAGATATAAATGAAGACTGGGAAGACATCAAAGGAAAAATAATTAAAGCAGCAGAGAAATCAATAGGTAAAGGTAATACAGAAAAACAGAGAAACGAGTTGTGGGATGACGATTGTAAAGAAGCCATAGAAATGAAAAATAAAGCAAGGAAGAAGATGCTACAAACAAGAACCAGAAATATCAAGTACTAAGAATGAAAGTCAACAAAATGTATCAAAAGAAGAAGAAAAATTGGATAAATGATAAAGTTAGAGCTATAGAAGCAAACTATAAATGTAACAAGTCAAGAAAATTCTTTAAGGGGGGCGGATTGAAAGTGAACCAAAATCCTCCAGGCCTATGAAAAGACTCAACAGGGAACATACTGACCCAGGATGAACAAATATCATGGAGATGGAGAGACTTCTTTAAAGAGATATTTAACCCTCTTGATAAAATTTAAGAAAATATTGTCCTAGACGATCAGACAAGACACAAGGGTGAAGTTGAAGAACCATCATTTAATGAAGTTTGTTATATCATATCATTTAAAGCAAAACAAAACAGCTGGCTCAGACAATATTCCCCCAGAGCTAATAAAGTTTGGTGGAAGGAACCTTAAAAAGGAATTACACCAACTAATTCTTAAAATATGGAGGACTCAGAAACTCCCACTACAATGGAATGTAGCTACTATATTCCCTGTATTGAAAAAAGGTAACAGGTATGAATATAAGAATTATACACTCATAACACTTCTAAATATAGCTCATAAAACCTTTGCTATTATACTGAATAATAGGCTAACTGTACTAGAGGAAAACAAATTAAGCAACACTCAGGCCGGATTCCACCAGAATAGATCCACTATTAATAACATATTCCTGACCAGACAGATATATGAGAAATGTCATGAATATGGCACTGAGTTACATAACATGTTCGTTGACTATGCACAAGCTTTTCATTCCGTGCTCAGAGATAAAATCTTGCAGACCCGTGCTGAAACCCGTCCCAGGAAAACTAAGAAACTTAATAAATCTCACATTAAGTAATACCAAAGCTAGAATTAGAATCAATAATCAGCTGTGATGAGTTCATTGTTGAGTTTGGGATCAAGCAAGGGGACCCTCTATCAGAGACTCTGTTTTGTGTAGTAATGGACGTAATCCTGGCCCAATTAGATCTCAGGGGTAACATTTCCACTTGATTAAAACAATGTATGGCTTATGCTGATGATTTATTGTTAATCGCCAGAACACGAAAAACATTATAAAAGGTCTTCTTTGAGCTCAAGGTAAACTCCTTAGAATATGGACTATCCATCAACATACATAAAACAAAGTATATAAGGTGTAAAACAGGGGATCGGAATCTTACAGATATCACAATTGATGATGTGGTGTATCAAGAAATAAACTCATACAAATACTTTGGCTCTGTTGTAAATGGAGTAAACTGTTGTAAATGGAGAAATAGATGAAATAATTAAATCTAGAAACATAATAAATTTTATAAAGGCACTGAGACTTGGCTGGTTTGGGCATCTACACAGGATGGACAATGATAGAGCAGTGAAGAAAATCTTGTACGGGTTCCCCTCATCCACCAAAACAAGAGGAAGACCATAAAACAGGTGGAGAGATGATGTGTTGAAAGATATCAGGAACATGAAAATCAAGAATTGGACCACTAAAATAATGGAAAGAAAGGAATGGAAGGCTGTGATAGAGCAGACTCAAACATTCTACAATGGAATGTTGTAGTGCCTTAGAAGAAGAATATTAAGGAAAGTTATAATTCTACAGACATAATTACAATATGTCTTCCACAAAATATTAAGACAATCTGACAATTCAAAGTACGTATTTTAAAACTTAAATTGCAAGTGTAGTATAAGCAGAATAAATTTCAATTACACTTTTCGAATGAAATTATCAAATTTTTGTCATATCAAAAGTTATTTTTTAAATTAAAAAATGAATTATTAATTTCTCCCTTAAATGAATTTTTATTTTCGCAATTGTAGTTCTTCAAACTAAGCAGTGTATTAGTATAGTGTACGGTAAAAAATTACAAAAGTAACTTCACAAATATTTAGAAAGGGGTACATAAAGATAAAATTGTTGCCAAACAAAAATAAAAAAATTGTCTTCAGTTTTCAGAACAGTCTTCAAAACTGTAATAAAATGTATTACTAATTGTAATATGATTCTCTAATTAATGAACATTAAGTGTGCATAGTGGAGAATGATCTTTAAAATTGAAGGAGTAACATTTGTTTAGAATGAAATGGGCATTTTCTTTGAATCTTAAAAATAGATATCATAATCAATAGTTGCATTTATTCCAAAAATTTTACTAATTGAGCACTATTAAAATTACACAAAATAGAGTTTATTAATAACAATAGTATTGCAAACAATTTGCTATCCCCAAATAGGCCATTAGTCTCCTTTAGGTTCATACCTAGTAGACCTTATTTACAAATCCACTTTTACAGCCAGTTTGATGATGTTCTGTGAACAGATAGAAAAGCTTTAGTAAATTAAATGCATGTAGACTGCTATGCAAAGCCCTTTTAAACACAAATATGTTGCATATATTTGAAAATGTCTGCTAACATTCCTTCCTTGCAATGCCTCTTTGCACTCAGTTACAGCAAACTCTATGTTTGTTATTATGATTTATCACGTGGCTTTCTGCTTTATTTTCTGTATTCCTTAACAGTGGATAACAAATCTTGATAATGAAAATTATTATTTTTTTGTCTCTGGCAATTTAAAAATGCCACCCCTTTGATATTAACAACTATCAGAGAGGAGAAGGTGAGGTATTGAGGGGGATAATCCATATTTAACAGAAAATGGAATACATACAATTTCAAATAGGTATAAGTATAATTTTAAATTTAATTTAATTAAATTTCTTTGAAAGAGTTCAGTGCATGGAACAGAAGAAGGAAAGTTTGTTTAAAATTTATAGGTGAAATATTAATTACCATTTTCTAACTAAAATAAAATATCGTATCATATGTTTAACTTCTTTTGGATAAGATATTTTAGCCAACTATTTTGTTAGTTTGTGATCCAACTCAAAATATTTATCAGTCATAATATCTTAGACTAAGAAGAAAGACAACAGTGAATCTTTAATATTTCAATATAATGTAGACCAGACTTAATTTAAAACAAATCTTATGTGAAAATTTTTCTCTCTCCCAAAAACAGAACTCCAGTACTAGCACACTCCTGACAAGATGAGTAGAAAAAATGAAATTCATTTGGTGATCCATATTTCTACAGAAATAATACCAAGCCTTTATAAACTTCACACATCTTTTTAATTTACATATCACCCTTAAATTTAATCATTGTATGCTATAGTGGGCCAGCATTCCATTTATGTCTCACTTTTGGCTAACATGTTAACATCAGAGAAAAACATTTTTTCCTAAAAGCTTTGGTAGGTTCTGGGTAGGTTACTGGAATCTCACACCAGGACAAACTTGAAACTTATTGATCCTCCTGGCATTTCAAATGTATAAATTGAGATTTTCAACATAATAACCAATAAATGTAAAAAATTGGTAATTTACTCACTTTTTTAGAGGGTTTAATATCCTCAAAATATAATATAGGAATAACATAATATAATAAAAGTAGATACAAGTAATAATAAATTCAATATAATAAAAGTGACAAAATTGTGATTGTGTCCACATTTGAATTTGTATCTGAAATTCTATACAATGTTAAGAAAAGAAAAACACCCCGATATAATCCCATAAGAGAGCATTGGATTGTGAATGTAAATTATATTTTTGTAGATGCTTGGGATATTCCGAAGCTTGGAGCCTGGCAAAAGTAAAACCTCAATGGTGCTTTGGGAGTATGAAGTGAGTCAATACAATAAAATGAAAAACAAATGAACAGTAAAATGTAATAATGTGAAGAGCTAAAAACTTTTTCTGGGAACAATTGTTTGTTCCAACTATTGTGTTTTATTTCATAATTTTGTTTTATTTATTTCAGAAAATTATATTTATTGATAATTTCTTCTCTAATATGGCACACAAATCTGTAGCAAACATTTAATACTAATTTTACCAATCATAAGGGAAATCATGTTTACCTTTGTATGTAATTCGTTTGTGTTTTATTGTGATTCACTAACAAAGTTGCTTGGTTCTGGAAAATAAATTAGTTTATGGTCCTCCATGTTTGGTCATATATAGTTTGTTTCTGCTTCTTTTACAATTAATTTTTAACCTGATTGTCCAACCTTCCCTTGCAAAACTAACCTTTCACTTCCCTTTATACTAGTAGTATAAAAAAAGTATTATTATCATGGAAAAAAAAGGAATTGAGATTTCTTCATTTCTTTACCAATTGGCTGCACGAGAGAGTATTCCCAAATTGTTAGTCATGATATCCAATGTCGTATGAGTGTATGTGAACTATTTTGTTATATTAATAACTCACAAACAAATTGCTGCAACAAACCAAACTTGAGGATAAAGTTTGAATATAGTTGGAATAGGAGCTTATTTCTGAGCAGCTCATTTCCCAGGGTGATATCTCTTTATAATGTCTCTCTCTTGCAACTCACTAGTTATTGGATTTTTCTATTATGCCTCTCTGTATTCATCCACACCTCGTGAAGACAGGCACCATCTATCGTATATTTTGTATGATTATCTTCTGAACATAATAATTTCTTGAAACTCATGAAACTCTTGAAACACTTCCTTGGTTTGCTATAGCAGTGGCCAATTATCCTGAGTAAATGACCATTTCTCTTCATGAGAGTTATTAATCGGCCTCTCTCATGATCATAGAGCTCACAGTCATAAAGAATGTGATTTACATCTTCCCTCCATCTACCACACTTACATTGATCATCCTCCACTATCTTCATCTGAAAGAGGTAACTCTGATAGTCACCATGTCCATAATTTCCAAAACTGCTTGAGTGTTTAAATTACCGTTTCTTGGCTGTTGCATGATGCACTGATATTATAAATGTGTGGAGATCAGGACAATCTGTTGCCTTCTCCCATTGAATGGCGCAATATAACAACTTCCTAGTTAATTTTCTTGGCCAGGCCTTATCTTGTTTCATAATCTGTTGACCATCAATATTTAGTGTCTTCCCTTTCTGAACCTTATAATGCCATGAAAATTTCTGGATTGCCAGATCTAGTGGCATTATTCCTAATATCATTTCTAAGGCTTATGTTGACAAATTACAATAACAGTCACTCCAGTGGATTAGACAGATGCATTCCAGACTCCTTAGCTGACATTCAAATTGTATATTCTGTAACTGATCTTCCCATACACTGGTACTATATGGTATAATTGGTGGTAACACTCCCACATATAACTGTTTTAACACTTTATTACCAATGTTGTATTTCCTTATTCCCACATGCTGTAGACCATCATAGTGGAATAACATACTTATATTATTATAAGACCATAGCATACATATTTAACCTTGTCATGTATATAATTAAGATGATCTTGAAATGTTAATCTATTATTTATAATCACACCAAGATATTTTATCTTCTCTGCAAGTTTTAGCTACCACCCATTCACTCAAAAAATTGGTCCAAGCCCTCCCAAATACCAACCCCACTGTCTTCGATTCAGATATTGTCAAATTCATTTGAGAACTTGCTGCTATAAACTTTCCAATATATCCCGCTTCTTTTCTTCTAAATCTGGTCTGCTATTTGCTCCTAGTATAATAATAAATTTATTGTAAAAAAAGCAGTACTAACTGCGTATGACCACGTGGAGAACAATAAACTAATTTACTCTCCGGAAGCAAGCAAGGGACCATCCCATCAATTCCGATCAAGGGCCCTAAGGCAGAGGCGGATTCAAAAAATTCAGCAAAAATTCCTAGATAAGATAAAAAGTTAGCTGCAAGTTATAATACTAATAGAACGTCAATATGTTTGTAATTTAATGCAAAAAATTTACATGTACAAATTATTATCGAACTATAGATTATTCTGAGTATAGTGTTTAAAAAATCATAAGAATTGAAATAACACTAAATTCACGATTTATTGTTACAATAAACACGCCCCTAGACAAAGCCTAGAGAACCTGTATAAGAAATCCGCCTCTACCCGAAGGAAAAACAGAGTAAAACCCGGGCCAGGATGGGGCTACAGAATAATGTATACAACCATGCCAAAGTTGAGTACACATAAAACTAAAATAATATGAGCCATATGACAACACAATCATGCAAGAAAATAGTTTTTGAAATTGTTATAAGTTATTTAAAAAGTACTACAGCAATGGCATGATAAAGTACAAGATGGATTTAACTTTGATTAACATCAATAAATTCTTTTACATTGTAGAAGCACTGGTGCAGGAGGTAGTTTTTAACCATGGATTTGAAGAGATTTAATTTCATAATATCTTTCATATTCTTGGGCAGGGAATTATATAGAACGATTCCCAAATGATACGGTTCTTTTTGGCAAAGAGTGATTCACACTCTAGGGCGATGAATATTATTACTATTGCGAGTGTTGTGTTCATGAACGAGACTGTTTCGTGTGAAGGGTGGCCACTTCAATAATTCGGTCTTAACAAACACGACTGTTTCATAAATATAATGTAATGTAAATTTAATTAATAAATATACTGTAATAGTAATATAATGACATCATCTGCATATACAAAGATCTGAATATCCTCTTTTTCCGTTTCCAACAATACTTCGTTAAGTGTTATATTCCATAATATTGGGTCTGAATGGCTCCTTTGAGCAAATAATCTCTTAACTAGCAGTTAACTACATCGTGAGGTAACACATAAGGTCATGAAAATCAGATTAACATCATTAATATATTTGGAAAGTAGAGTGGAGCATGCTACAGACTTTTTAATATACGGGAACTTAATCACTTTTTTGACCTTTCTCAAAAATTACATACTACTAGTGTAGAAAGGAAAGGAAAGCAAGTTTCAGGAATCTGAACAAATGGTATACCACCTATTCATGTGTCATTCGTATTTTCCAGAATGGCTCATAAGATTCCTTGAAATATTTTGGATTTTTGTTTTCTCCTGAGTCTGTTATGCTCTGGTAGATAGGAGGACAGAAATGCCATCTGCTGATTAACAGAGTTTCTGCATTTTTCCTATCTTGTTTTGTTTTTTGATATTAGTTCTGTTGTATCATGGAACCAAACATTTTTAAAAGCACTAGATTTATAAATATTTTTTATACACTATTGTTGAAATTAAAAACATTATTTGTGTTAAAATTTCTTAATTATCATTCATCACATTAACACTAAAGCGCACATGCCAAAAAGTGGAACTTAAACATCCACGGCGTGAATTCCATCCCCAAATAAATATTATTTAAATTAAGAAATTTGTTTTATTTTTAACTTTTCAAAATTCATTGTCAAAAAACCAGTTGCAAACTGTGTATGACCACGTGGGGGGCACTAATGAAGATACTCTCTGGAAACGAGCAAGGTACCATCCCATCAATTCCGATCAATGGCCCGTGGGCAGTCATGGATTTAATATTCACAAAAGAAATTATTTAATAAATATGTACTGTTGCCCATTAATTATTCAAAATAAATTGTAGATATTAGTGAGAGGAAAAATTTGAGATTAAAACAAAAGTATTAATGACATTCCCACTCAAAGAAAATCTGCCACTACCCAGAGGATAACCAGAGTAAAACCAGGGCCAGGATGGGGCTACAGAGATCATGTACATAACCGTGCCAAGGTTGAGTGCAGTTAGAAATAAATTATTAAAAAACAAAAAGTAGCAAAATCAACATGCATGAAAAAGAATTTAATCAGTATCTAGGGCACTATAACAATGTCTTGATAAAGTATAAGAGATATTAACATCACTTACATCATCCGAATTCATGTGGAAAACAGTGTTTATTAGGAAATTGAAACTCTCATTAACTTCTTTTATTAAAATCTGTAAATTCTTTCACATTATAGAAACAATAGCACATTAAAAAGCATGGATTTAAAGACATTAAATTTATTTATATCTTTTAGATTTTTGGGAAGGGAATTACACAAAATTATTCCTGAATGATAAGGGCCTCTGTGAAAGAGTTGTTGACACACCAGGAAGATGAATATTTGCCTTATTGCAAGTGTTGTGTTCATGAACAGGACTATTTCTTCTAAAGAAGGGGTGGGATTTTAATAGTTCTGTCTTACTAAACAACACTACTTCATAAATGTATGAAAGGGAGAGGAAGAATATTTAATTCTCTAAATAAAAGTTTACATGAATTTCGGGGGTGAGATTTACATATAATTTGACCAATTCTCTTTTGAATTCTAAAAGTTCGAATGCTCTGAGTGGATTGGACCCAGATGATTATACCGTACCGTAAATGAGAATATACATTTGCAAAATACACGCAGCGAGAAACGTGTTGACTAACAATGTTGGCTAAAATTCTGAATGCATAGCATATTTTGCTTAGTTTGGAATTCAAATTATCAATATGGCAATTCCATTTGAGGTTGTCCTGAATATATAACCCTAAAAATCTTGACTGATTTTATTTGGGTTCCGTTTAGCGAAAGGGATGTAGGAGGAAGAGATTTCGTTATACTATCTCGAAATGACACGGATACTGCTTTCTCAGTATTAATGATGAGACGATTGGAATGAATCCAGGACGAGAAGTTATACAGAAGTTTTTGCGCATTGACGTGTTTACATTGTAAATTTGTTTCATCAGCAAAGAGAACCATTTTGCAATCGGACGTGGAGGGTGACATATCATTTACGTTCAATAAAAAGAGGATTGCGCCTAAATTGAACTTTGAGAAACTCCACAAGTAAGTGGCTTTGTCTTTGAATAATATAGGTAATATTGACATACTTTATTTTCAACATGGGAAATTTCAACTTTCTGATGCCTATCTTTCAAGTAGCAAGTTGGCCATTGATGTGCCAATTCACGAATGTCGTATGAGAATGCAGTTTTAAGAGAAGAATTTCGTGATCGATTACATCGAATGCTTTCGAAAAATCAAGAAAAATACCTTGTGGATTATCCACGGTCAAGATAATTGGTTACATCATTTAGAAAAGAAAATATGGCGCTGTTAGTTATATTATTATGCGATAAGAAAGTCTCTTATAGAAGAATTTTTCCAGGATTTTTGAGAAAGTAGGCAATAGTGATATGGGTCGACATTTTCCAACATTACGTTTCCTTTCCTATGTAATGGTTTCACTTTAGGTTTTTTAAATACGTCAGCGAACACATCTTTTGACAAGGAGCTATTGAAAATATGAGTGAGTAGATTTAATATAACGTGAGAGGAATATTTTATTGCAAATTCAGGTATATCATCTATCCCGGCTGAAAATTTATTTTTTAAAGAACTGATGATATAACTTCCCTACAGTTAGTCTCGGAAGTTAGTGTATTCTATGTAGAATGCAGGACGTGTGTGGATGTATTTGGTGGACATTGGTTTTGAGTTACTGATTTCAATATTTTACCTATTTTTTGAAACAAGAATTAAACCAATTTACGATGTCCTTTGGATTTGATACAATTTTGCCATCATCTTGTAGGGAAATGTTTCTTGGCGATTTTCTAAAGGGAATGTGTAATTTTTTATAATGTTCATCACGTTCTGACTTCAAAATTCTAAAAAGTACCGCTTTCCCTTTTTTGCAACTAGAATTGTTCCTCAGTGACCCTACCGCCACCCCCAAAGCTCGGGGTGAATAGGGTGACTGACTGAAAGTGAAGGTGGACGTTCAGCGAGTGAGGGTGGAAGTCGAGTAGAAGGATTTCTAGACGCGGCACCTCAGAGCGTTAGGATAACTCGAAATGTTTTGTAACGAGAACACACGTGGTGTGTTCACACCCCACACAGGAAACAAGGAGTATCAGCGTGCAGCAACCGATTAAACTCCTTATAGAGTTTGAGATGAGACAGACAGTGTTCAGACATTTTTTGTGTGTAACATTATGGAGACTAGTGAGTCATTTCTGGAACTCAAACTCTTTGTGTGAAAGTGACGTATCTTACATAATGAGCATCTGTGAACAACGACGCCTCATTTCTCGATTATTCTGGCTGCGCTTCCCTTAGAAGTCATGCAACCATCACGACTTCCTGCCTGGTCAATGGCGCGTCACTCGCGCTACAGCGCGAGTTTATGCACCGCCAGCCAGGTCATGTGCTAGCACTGCTCGACAGACGGCCAGACGAACACTCGCTCTCGGGTGGTAGAGCAGACGAACACTCGCTCTCAGGTGGCAGAGCAGTCACTCGCCCTCCAGCCAGGCACTTTACCGGAGCAATCATTTACATTACCGGAGGGGCACATTCGTCTCGCCAGGCTCCCTCTCTGGTCACGACCAGGGCGGTACATTCGTCTCGCTAGGCTCCCCCTCTCTGGTCACTCATTGGTCACTCATCACGCCATCAATGCATCATCATCACGGCGAGCTACGAAACATGGTTCACTCGCTGCCATTCATCACTAGTAGCACCATGTCGGCTCGTTGCGAGGAGCACTCAAGTACTGGGTATTCATTCTCTTCGCTGTCCAACTTGACTTCGTCATCTCGGCTGGCTTTCCAGGATCATCTCATCACAATCTATCTTGGAAAATCAGTATTTATCATTTTTCTGCATTACCTTCATAGTATGTTTTATTAAACTGTTATTTGCTGGCAATCACTACTCGTCTTGCACCTCCTCATTAACAGTTTATGACTGCGGTCTCTCGCAAGGACTACGTATTCGCCACTTCGATTGTGTTGAGTGATCATAATAGAATGGGGAGCAGTTAACACACGGATCCTAATCCCCTGCGCCTTGGAGAGTGAGCTGTCTCTTCACCCAACATGGTTCCGGAGTTCCCGAACCAGTGCGCGCAGTCTTCCGCACTTGCAAAATCTCGGAAAGTCCGTCCGTCCGTGCGTTGACATCCCATTGCGCGCGTAGCACCTGAGACGCTAAAAGCCAAAAAGAAAACCCGAAGCAATACCTCTGTCCGTGTAACCCCTCTGTGAGGAGTCTCATCAGAGGAGCCCAATTCAACCGCATCAACAAGCGGAGGAACTACCAGGTTCGGACTGGCCCGCCGGCACACCTGGAAAGAGTATAAGTGCGCCCTCAGAGAATGAGAAGAGCGCTCTGTCTTAAAAATTACCAATTCGAAATAATAATAAAAAATTACAATTAAAAATTTGAAATATAGAAACGTAAAAGAATATAAGCGCACGACGAAGGTGCTGATAAGGAAATAAGAGAACTACAACGTCGCATTCACGGTTTGTATACGGTCCAAAGTATGGGACGGCGCCTGGCTACCTACCTCACTGTCACCACTTTCTCGTTCCGAGACGCCTTGATCCAGAGACGCTCCTCGACACATCGTCATCGACTCAACACTAACATTCTTATCCTTGGCGTCCTGAATGATTCACCTGCTGAATAATTCTTATTGCAACTTAATTTTTTAGTTTGCAAGTAAAATATAAAAATTTAGTTTAATTTTAGATTCTACCCCCCAAAAATTAAAATGATACCAAACAATCATTTTCAGGCAACCACTGTTCTTTTATTTTATAAGGAAATGATTATACTACCGTTTTCGATATCAGTATATAAAGCTTGAAAATGGTTATTGTTTGGTGTTATTTTTCAGAAAATTTTGTGCAGAATCCGAAATTATACTAATTTCTTGGCTTGTACATGTATGGTAAAGAAATACTTTGCAATAGTAATATCCACTAGGTGAATCATTCCGGCCGCGAAAGGAAACGATGTCAGTTTGAGCGAAAGGTGATGTAACAGAGAGCATCACTAGATCAAGACGTCTCAAAAAGAGGAAGTGGTGATACAGCCACCTGACTTCCGATATTTTACAAACTGGTAGAAAGAGATGAGGGAGCTTTAATCGCGTTATTTGTTTGATTAGGAGTAATATATTTTCAGATTTGTTGATGCTTCAATTCGTTTTGCAAAGAAAACCGACAAATGTGCAAGATGAGTCAAATGCACGTTTAAATTAATACAATTTATACTTATTAACTGAACTAAATAAAGTTTACAAGTACTTATTAACTATACCACTAACTCAAGTAAGTTGTGAACGCGCCAGGACACCGAGGCGAAGCAAAGAATTTCTGTCAAGTGGCATAATAGTTGGGTTAGTTTAGATAAATGACGATGGACTCACAGACTCATCTCAAACATAAGAGTGTGGACGAGCAGACGTCATGGTGAAGTAGACCACTACATTACCCAAATACGAACTGACCATTGTTGTTTCCGGTCGTATTAACTGGATTGGGATAAACTGGATGAGGATAATTCTTGTACGGTGTACTCCGAAGTTGTGGATGATACAGGGCAAGTATTCTTCGTATGCTCTCGCTTTCAGGAAGAAAGACTCAAGGGCGGATGACTTGAACCTGAAGAAATAGTCACCTTGTTGCTAACAAAGAGAGAAGCATGGGAGTGACCAAGTACTCAGCTTTCGTTATTCGAAACCTGCGTCTTCAGGAGAAGGAAAAAAGAACCAACAATTAGCAGGTGAGGCCCCTTGCGAAATTTACTATCTCGAAATTAATTATGTATTCGCCAACATTAACCAACAGAAATTCAAAATATCATCAGTGCACAGCTGCGCGACGTCGAGACAACACTAAATTTTTGTCGTCTAGACTTCAAGTTTCGGGCTTTGCAATGTCGGGATGGCGTTGTTTAGTCGTTGTAATGAATCATTTTGTTCAAGTTAAAACTATTCATAGTTGCGAAAGCCATGACCGATTTGACTCTGTGAAAAATTGCTCAGGAGGAGCCGCCTCAGTCATGAGTCAACGAACCGAGTGCATAGAAGGCAGAGCAGCCGAGTGTCATGTAGCGGCAACTATGAACAAGATAAGCGGAGAGGAACAAAAACAGTTCTTGTAGCTATGTCAGACTTTTTAGCGGGGCTGAGCTGTTGCACGCAAAACCAGTAAGCTATAGCTGTTGATGTAACTTTCTTCCCCGCAGACATAGCAGCGTTAGCTTCTTCAGTGACAGAAAATTGGTCTAAAAACTCTTTTAGAGCAGCTACAGCGTAAGCTGT
Source organism: Laupala kohalensis (assembly GCA_002313205.1). Lineage (NCBI taxonomy): Eukaryota > Metazoa > Arthropoda > Insecta > Orthoptera > Trigonidiidae > Laupala > Laupala kohalensis. Next base: position 87,909 of record NNCF01129434.1, read on the forward strand.
GGATGCTAATGGTGCTGTCTGCTAATGGTGGATGCTAATGGTATCCAACTTATTTTTTTCCCTTGCGGTGTTAAGATTTTTTCATCCACCTCAAACCAATTTTTTCTGATCCCGTCTCATAAATGACCTCAAAATCCTTTACTGCATGCAAATCTCCGTCGCTTCACTACATTCTGCAGAACTCGTCCACATGTTTCGTAGCCATAAGTTATCATAGGTATTAATACATTTTATACAGTTGGCGTAATTGTGGTCTACAAAAATTAAACTTATTCACGCCAACTCGGATTAATGAATAATTTGTTTCCTTTACTTTATTTTCTATGTACCGTAGATGACTTGTAAATTTGAAATCGGAATCTATCATAACCCCTCAAAATACTTGTTCTGTCTTAAATTTTTTGTTCTTTTAATTTTAATATTGGTTTTTGTTTAATCTCGTTTATCTTACCGAAAGCCATTGCAATTGTTTTGCTCGCTGCTGTTTCGAGACTCTTTTCCCTATACAATTACATTCATTTTAATGCAAAGTTAAATATTTCTACTCTGTTTCTAGATGTTTGAATGTTTTTTTATCCTGAGCACATCCAATCGTTGTAATTTTCTCAAGTATTTTCTCTACCCCCCTTCCTTCTTAATCATACAGATCACAACATCACATTTAAGGCTCGCATTAGTCATTTCCTTCTTCATATACAAAATCATGTTTCCTTTCGTTTTACATCGTTTTCCTTAAAATTTCCAAGATTCATGATATACTCCGAAAGCTGTCTATTCGGATAAAACCGTTTCCGATTTTATTCTTTTGAAATCCATATGTGGTATGTTCTTAGGAGTGCGTCGTTCTTTTTAACTACTTCCATCTGGTCTTCCTTCATACCTTCCATTAATACTTCTGGAATTATTTTTTTATCTCCTCCCCATTAATACGAATACTTCCATTTTTATGAAATGATTTTCTAAATTATATCTTCTGGTAGTATAGATCTAAAGGTATTGTGTCAATCAACACTTGACAGACTTCTATCGAGACAGTAGCGTAGCATCCTCATTAGACAAGTCCCCTGTACACTGCATAACTTGTGATCCACATGCACATATATAACCATGTGTTCCCAAACACCCCTCCCCCCCCCCAGCTTCTTTTCGATCCCGACACCATTAGGGCTAGGATATCTTTCATTTTCCTACCTCGCCCCAGGGGACTAACATCTAGTAAGTACGTGTTTGGCGAGCACGGAGCACCGAGCTCAGTCTGGCATTACTTCCACTTACTTGTGCGAGGCTCCTTTCTTTCTCTTTCCTGACCTTCCTTGGTCACCTCTTGTTCTTTTCGATCCCGACACCATTAGCGCTAGGGTATCTTTCATTTTCCTACCTCGCCCCAGGGGACTAACATCTAGTAAGTACGCGTTTGGCGAGCACGGATCACCGAGCTGAGTCTGGCAATACTTCCACTTACTTGTGCGAGGCTCCTTCCTTTCTCTTTCCTGTCCTCCCTTGGTCACCTCTTGTTCTTTTCGATCCTGACCCTATCAAGGCTAGGGTATCCTTCATTGTCCTCATTCCTCTCATTTTTTTCCTACCTCTCATTTTTTGTCCCCCCTTATTCTTTGCCCCCCCCTCATGTTATGTGCCCCCCTCATTTTTTGTCCCCCCCTCCATTTTTGTTTTGATGTATGTTGTGAGATATGTTTTGGTGTGTTGTAGACCAGGAGGGTTTTTAGTGGGTGGGGTTGAATCATTCGACGAGTCCCACACACGGGGAGAGTCATGTTGGCTCTCCCTAGTGCGCAACTGCATTTTCCCTACCTGTACAAGTTTCTCGGGCTCCAATGACCTTTGATGTCGACATGATCCGTAAAGCCCCACAAAAAAATGTTCCCAAACAGTTGCTTCATAACTGATCAGATTCTTGTCACCCGTATAAAACGTTACTAATTCTTTAGCTGTCAAATTATATTTCGAATCTTCAATTTCACCGAACCATAATGATGTCCCCAACATATATGATCATGAAATTTGAATATGTCATCTAAAATTACACCAAGGTATTTTATTTTCCTTTCTACTTCAATCAGTCTTTATTTAACCTATAATGGGATTACGCCATTTTGCTTTACTATTGCGTCCAACCGAAAGTCGAAGTGTTTTTTTCAACAGATATTCCACTATTCTCTCAAAATTGCATTTTCTGCTCATCTCTCCTTACGGAATCATTTAATTAGTTATTTATATCTAAGTAGTCACTTATTTTCTGATTTATCCATATGTATAAGATTTTCCCTTGTGTCGGCAGCAACTCTATTAGATTTCATTTGTCATTTTCTTATCCTTGGAGAGAAAACATTACCTCAGCAATTCCACACTTTTCGGAAGTAGCCTCTCCTCATACTCATGTCATATATTTTCAACAATAATAGGCAGACGAATCCTTTTTTCAAAGCCTTTTCCAAGACCGTCAGAGCAATTAAACTATCAACCGGATGGACTTGACCGATTATTACAGCATTGGCGTTGTCACTGGACTTTTGGCTAACCTGCTCCTGACGGTAGATGCGGTCGTTAATGAGCTCTCTCTATTTTTCAGTTTAATATTTACTAGTTATTTTATTTTTTCGAGTTTTTGTGATTCATTAGTTGTATTTAGATCCTAACTTTCATTGTAGTCTAAAATTCTTTGTTCTGTGTTAGCGTTAAGTGAATAAACACTAAAAACATTTCCTAAGGTTTTCAAACCCAACGGACCAAATATAATTTCATATTGTTTTCAAGTGCTTCATTCAAAGGTGTGATAAAGTTTACGTAAGTACAAACGTGTCACGAGGCGACATGACGCTTCCCTCTCAGAACCTTTTGTCTTAACCTTGGGTGTCTCCTTGGATGTCTCGACCCCGCTGCTTTTGGAAAGGGTTAATGATTATTTATGGCCCTCACGGTGTGAGCCCTATTTTATTAAAATGAAGCCAGCGCCCACCCAGGCTGAGCCTCCGAACAATATCCCGCTGCGGCAACCACGAAGTAGCAACTAGAATAACGCATCCTCCTTCCTGTTGTTGTATGTGGTTGGACACTTGGTTTGTGATGCTCAATCATAATGACACACCGGATAGTGACACGACCGGCACAGCCGCACCCCCATGTCCCCTCCACATAACATTTCCCTCTCTTTCTTCCCTGGTGCATCTACATCTGTACACAACGACCATCCACTTCTCCATGACAACGAAGTGCCGTGTGCAACTTTTTCCATCTCCATGGATAATCCCCACCCGCGGCGCATAATATTGTATTCTTACGAATACACATCGCCTCCACCTCACCAGGGCGTTGTCCAGAGGGCTCATCATCCCCGCGTGCTCCCCCCGAACTTACTTAAGGCAAGGGACACGCGTCAATCGGGTCGTCTTCTCCTTCGCGCCACGGCCCTCGACGGACTCCGAGGCCCGAGCGTTGCTGCCAGCCGCTGCCAGCTTTCACCGTGGCTTCGACGGTGACTATCAACTTCGGTCCGGATGAACTCCCCGATGGTATGAAGAACTTGGAACATTGTCGGGTCTCGACACGAGCAGCCCTTACGGCAAGCTATGTTAGAATGTTGTAATCATACGCCCAGAAGGGCAGAAATGTAACTGATTATTTTCATGCCCACTCAGGGCTTTATTATTCATTAAATACCATTAATATTTTTGCACGAGTTATTGTTTTTAACCTCTCACCAAGACCTTTGACAGGGTAGTCCAAGCGAGTTACTTTAAATCTAAAACTGAGCTGTCCTATCCCACCATCGGAGATGAAAACTGTCTCAGTATCCAACGAGAGACGGGCTCCGTTGTGACAAACGGATTCGAAAATTTAACTTCTTGGTGCATTAAAATTATTTTGGTGTATTTAGATTTTCTGGTGCGTATACCATTACATCATTATTNTTTTCGAGTTTTTGTGATTCATTAGTTGTATTTAGATCCTAACTTTCATTGTAGTCTAAAATTCTTTGTTCTGTGTTAGCGTTAAGTGAATAAACACTAAAAACATTTCCTAAGGTTTTCAAACCCAACGGACCAAATATAATTTCATATTGTTTTCAAGTGCTTCATTCAAAGGTGTGATAAAGTTTACGTAAGTACAAACGTGTCACGAGGCGACATGACGCTTCCCTCTCAGAACCTTTTGTCTTAACCTTGGGTGTCTCC
>NNCF01129434.1:106126-143388 GCA_002313205.1 Laupala kohalensis
AGTTCTCTGTATGATGTTACAGATCAGCAGCAAAACGGTACGCCGGGTTACGACGGCGGGCGAGGCCGAGAGGCATGGTTGCGTGGCGCACCTGCAGGCTCTCAGGACGAACGCTTCTCTCAGACGCCACCTGAAGAACGCGAACATGCGCACAACGGAGGACACGTCAAGTTCGAAGTACCGAAAGTGCCGGTCATTTTCGTACTCGGTATGTATTCTTTAATAAGAAAATCAATATGAATAGTTCATCGCTAAAAAGAAAACATGTCGCTAACTTTTTATCTTATCTAGGAGTTTGCTGAAAATTTTCAATCCCCCTCTGCTTTGGGTCCTTGTTCAGAATTGATAAGATGATCCCTAGCTTGCTTCTGGAGAGTAAATTAGTTTATTCTGGAGAGTAAAATCCACGTGGTCATACCTAGTTTGTACTGCTTTTTTGACAATAAATTTATTTATTTATTTATTTAAACAAACGATGTTTTATGAATGACCTGCCGATTGCGGTAATAATCGTTATGAATGTGATATGAATCACAATAATCAGTGGTACGAATGACAGAAATATATAGTTCTCACTAATGAGGTGTTTCCTGTCCCTAAACTAAGTTTATACTCTTTTTAATCTTGCATTGCTCCTAAATGAACTAAACGTATGTTCAATTCAGTGAAGACTTGTTTCATTCTGAAGAAGGTTTGTCCACTCGTGAAACATTTTTACTGACCATGAGAAATTCTACTGGGTCAATTTCTATTGTGTTATTCATTCAAAAACCGTAGGTTTCATCTTAAATTTAAATATTTTTCATTTGAGAAAATATATTTTATGTGATCTTAAGTGTTTTTTAATTCAAGTACTTGCTACTAAATTCCAATAAAAAAATCTTTATATCAACAAAACATCTCTTTCTGTCACAAATATTTTTATAAATAAGGTTCATTTTGAATAATAAACCTGACAAACCTCTAATAGTCTTAATTGTAATATGACTGATGTGGACAAATGTTATTTTGTAATTGGACTATTAAATAAAATAAACAGCTCATCAAAAAGGCATATTTGCAAGGTTTTTGAGATGTCTTTTGCTTTAAAACACTATTTAAACTAATATTGAATTTGTTGCACAAATTCGAAAAAAATTACCGAAAGTAGATATTTTATTATTACTATTGACAAGAAATTATATATCCCGTTAACTAGACTTAAATATGAATTAAATAATTTTTTACAACGTTTACTTAATTAAAACCACAGTTATGACTGACTAATTTGATTCATTTATATATATTAAAATATGGATTCACGTTCCTTAAATATTTAAACTCATTATATTAAGATTTTATACTACCTTTTAAATAGACAAACTGTTTATTTTAGTTCCATTTAAATGTTTTCTACTTAAAGGATCGTATAAAATAATACAGTATTAATAGAATGGTGAACGAGAATATCGTCAATATTGAAACTCATTAAGAAATTGATTTTTGAATAAAAAGCCATCGGGGATAAATATATTTGCAAGAAATTTACATAATAAATTTTAAGGGTAGACACATTTGTCATTAGGTGTTAAAAAGACATTACGTATTATGTATAAACCAATGACGTAAGTAAAAAATATTGTTTTTTTATCAATTGAAGTAAAAGAGTTGTAAAAGGATATAATACACTTCTTGTAATTCACTGTAAAACGTCTTGAAGTTTACCTCACAAATCGAGAGATTAATTACGAAAATTGATCTTCATATTTGGACGTCCTATCAGAGACGTTATCAGAAGCATTCGTGAATTTGAAAGAAATTCCTTTTATGAAAATGAGTGAGTTTTGTTTCTGTGTTCCATTGGTGCAGCTTTTTGTTACATGTTTATTTATGTGACATCTTTGAATTGCAAGTGCTCATACACAATTGAACATGGCATTCTGACGTATCTTATCAGCTATACAAATCAGATGTTCATGATAATGTACTCAGTATTTTGAAGTTCACTCTCATTTAGTCCATACAGGAGAGTCAATAATACGGGAAGTTTTAAAGATTCTTTATTAAATTGACCCTCGACCTTTATCTCTTCTTACTTTACCCAAGTTATGGAACTCTTCCACATGTTGGGGAAACGCCTGACCGGGTCTTGCTGTCAAGTAATCTGAATACTTTCGCTTGAACGTCTTATACGTATTTAAGTGATAATGAAACAAAGAACATGCTGAACTTGAAAATGTGAATTTGCCTTTTCTTACCTAACCTCCGTAGCATAAAACTTGTCGGTATATGAATCATTAGGTTTTATTGTGTACTCCAGCCATCTGTATTTCAAATACAGGAAAAATTAAATAATCACAATTTCAAAATGTTTCGAATGCCAGGTGTCCCAGAATTACTAAAATATTTTAAGTCATATATCGACTTATTCGAACATACTTGAATTGTTTTATAAATAAAGTTTCATTCCTTAAATTATTTTAATATATTTTATGATGAAGTAATTCTATTCATATTTTAACTTTCTTTCTGCTCTTGAAAAAGAAATTTGACATCATTTTTCAGTACTTTTGTTGGCATAACTATTAATTCATCGTACAAATACCTCTGTTTCATTACTAAGCACAAGAAATAAGCACCAACTCAGTTAATACGGTTTTGAAATCTGTTTTCTGTCAGTGTACTTTCGTTCCAGAGGAAGGAGGATCATATCAACTTCTCGTCATCTCTCACCCCTACTTCTGATTTAGAGAGTAGAACACAGGATAAAATGTGTGTAGCCGTTCTTTCTTCAATTTTTTCTAGGAGATCTGAACGAATTCCGGACGGATTTCTTAGATTTTTGTAACTTTATTCCCGTCAATTACTAATGTCCAAATCATTGAATTTCTTGACTTTGATAGTAGTATTAAAAAAATTTCAACTTTGTGGTAAGTATTGAGAAATAATGTCCATAACCTTTCTTTAACTTACCCTTTCTTTCTTATACTTGGGGTTAATACAATCCGTGTGAGGTTTTGCAAGCACCGTCTTCCACGTATCAACTTCGTTCTTTTAATATTCGTACATGAATGAATAATGAAGCCCTTCTTTATGAAATATTTGTGATATGTATTTAAAACATTTCTTACCTTCTATTGTAAGCATAGATTAAAAAAATGTTCTTATATAAGATGAGATTAAACAAATGTTTTTAAATATGAATTCGCCTTTGATGAGTATATAACGTTTGAAAGCGGGGAAAAAAAATTTCTTCAGTTTTTTGCTTCTAAAAAGAAAATAAATAAAACAAACTATGAACATAAAAAACAATAGTTGCAGACATTTTAAAGTTATTTCTAATGAAATATTCATTGACTCGATTGGTCATTTATAACCGGGAATAAACGCAACAATACGAAAGAACCGGTTTTAAACAATTTACAGCTCCGTCGACTTGTAAATTGTAGCATTGACCCTCCGTAAAGTGTTAGTAAATAATGTGTAGATTACGTGGGTTCGTTCTCTCCAATAAGTAGTTGTTTTTTTTAAATTGCATTTTTCCGCAAAATATTGCATAATATATTCTTTCTCGGGATATGGTCCGATTAAAGTTTTCAGAACCGATTTTAAAATTAGACTTCATGTGCTACAAATCATACGTGTGAACTGCAGCAATAAAATGCATCTATACAGAAAAAACTGAGAGAAAACCGCCATTTTTTCGTTTCCACTTACCTTCTTTAAGCTGCTCGCATATTTTTACTTCTAAATAGGTCCATTTCTCACATATTTTAATGTATTTTAAAGTATTCATGAATGTTTATTCCTTTGGTGATTTTATTGAAATTTTTAAACTTATTTAAAAGTTGCCTAAGAAATGGTCGCTAAAATTTACTACAGAACTTATTTATACATTAGGGGAAAACTAGTGTTGTAATATTTTAAAGATAGCGAAAAGAGCATTTTGAGTTTAGTTATTTTTCCAGGTTTCTCGATACATATTATTTGTAAGTAAGCATAAATACATTTGTATACAAGTTTTGTCGGAATGTGGGCTACTAGGTCGATGTATTCAGCATATTTAATGCATTTGAAAAATACAACATTTCATGGTGGACTGGAATCTGATCTAATAATTCTCTGATGAACTAGAAATACGAGTGGGTTCGTGTATTGTTGTTTCGAGACTGAATGTATCGATTTGATTTGTGAATCGATTCTTGGGTGAGAAACGTTTTTGTATGTACAGAGATTAATAAGGTGAAAAAATCCGCAGGTTTATGCTAATTCACATGGTTAGCACGCAATATCTTCATTAGGTTACATTATTTTGGGTGAACACCTAAAATTGCTTTATAAGATTTTATTTGTGTGGGTAATATTAAATAAACTGGATTATGCGCAGGTATTCATTTGAATCGAAAAATGCCGTTTTTACGACTCCAAAACCTTCCTCCCCATGTAAGAGTCAAAGTTTTGCCTGTCTGCGCATAACTTCCCACTTGGTCTCAGTGCTGCTAATTTTATTTGTCTTCTCTCCTTGGCACTTGTTAATGATAACCTGTTTCTTTACCACTAGAATCGTGAACCTATAGTAAAAGGAAGAGTAGTAACGAATAAATTATTTTGAAGTGAAATGCCACTCACGTTCTCCTATAAATATTATTCTCTTTGTGTGAATGAAAAATACCAGAAAATTCGTGACAAAATTTCAACAAATTATTAAACGGTACTCAGATTTTCATTAGAAAAACTCTATATGTTGTGAAAAATATCCATCGAAAGAAAAGTTAAGAAACTCCTCAATATGCAAAATATAACCGAAATATATCCTAGCGTTTGACCTTATTCGTTTTGCGCAAATGGAATTTGATGAATTCTAATTACTCTTAGTTTTATGTGAAGGACTGGAAAACGCGTTTCTTTGCCAAACGCTCTCAATCGAAGTATTTTCATCGTAGGCTCTGTCAATAACACGACCATAGCAATATGGCAGAAAACTCGACGAGTGACAACTTGAATAGCCGAAAGATATGAGTATTTTGTGTTCTCAGGAGGTCCTGGCAGCGGGAAGGTGACGCATTGCGATAACCTGATGCAAGAGAAGAGGGGAATCACACATATCAACATGACGGATCTCTTGCAGCAGTATGCCATCGGTAACGGTGAGAGCTACTTCAACCACGGCGCGGCGATTCCAAACCTTTCTTTGCACATTTCTCAATATTTTACAAATCCTTATGATGAACTATGATTAAAATCCTATGACTATTGAGCTAAGATAGAAAGCGCTGGAATATTTGCTACCGCGCCAAGGTTTGGATATGCATGATCAGATTTTACGTCATTTACAAGACATCATATAAACATCATTCAACATCCACCTCTCCATAAAACGTAACATCAAAAAATATCTTCACTTATATGTAAATACACCCCCCCCCCTTCAAATGACAAAAGAATGTGAGGTTTGTGAGAGTATAAGTTAGGTACACACAAATGTATTCTGTGTTTCGTACAATTTTTTAAACAACCACGCCATCCGTGCTTAATGAAATTATCTCCTTGGGAAGCTGAACACTAAACAGGGTTCCATATTGCCAAAATGGTTCAAGAACAACCTCATGTTTTTTTTGATAAATTTACATTTATTTAGAACAGAAGTGGGATATCTGACCGACGTTATCAACAATAGTGCTCTACTTGATTACTACTAACTAATTGTAAACCATTATTGAATGGACTAAATTTATGTTTCCAAATCAGCATCTAGCCAGATCCACTACTGTATCGTTTCTGGTTAGATTTTGCCTCATCCTAGATATCGAGTTAATAGTATAGATGACGCATTTATACGACATGGCGGAACGTGCTTCATCAATGAAGAATGTGTTCATGAGAAAATTTTGTGCTTAACGATCACTAAACGAAATATAGACTTTATATACTTAATCAAACAAGACTTGTATATCGATAAGTACTCGATTTGCATTTCATAAGTGCGATAATGCATCTTTCCTCGTAATAGGAATCAGTATTACTCATGAGCGAGTATATGAGAAGAAAATCTTCCTTTCCAAAGACGGCGAAGACCGAATCCTCTCCTGTTTCGTGATTTTAATATATTGATTTTCTTCATTATCAATTAAATTATTTATGTACACACATTCGTAGTATGTACTTTTATATCTCTCCATTCTTGTAATAATATAGCATTACTATATCATAAAGAAAATTCAAGCACAAAATGTTTGAAAGAAACGGATATTAACTATGTCAAATGGAAGTATGTACTTCCAAATAATAATGGGATCAAATTTAAAATTATCCTATCTCCCGAGTACTAAAAATCGATTCCAGTTGCTATTCTCGGGAGTTCATTACAAAAAGTGCAGTTCCATTATGAGGAGAGGGGAAAATAATAGCATGAGTTGCTACCGAGAAGTGGAGTATCATTATTTAAAAATAGAAAAATGGAATGAAGATTACAGTTACTTCAAACAAGGGAGTACTGTTTACTTGAGGTGTCAGAAAACTCCAAGGGAAGTAAACATAGACGTGACCAAAAAAGTAATGACTTCATCGTTGGCAATATTAGACGAAAGCATTCTTTAGAGAGGGAGAAGAGAAAACTCATACGCAATAACTTTGAATTGTATATTTTCTTTTATAAATGTTACGTATACAATGGAAAGAAAAAGCGAGGGGAAGTTTGATTTCCCCAATTGTTTTTCATAACTTCGAAAATAATGTTATATTTATAATACAAATAAACAATAATTAAAAAACAACAATTTCTTGAGTAATGGTGCTAGGATGAATGATCATGAATACCGTTAAGTTTTCCGAAAATCAGTTCTCTGCTTCACGTCTTAAAAAAACAAAGTTAACTTTTTTTTTCTTCATAATATACGAAACCTTATACGGAAAAAGAAATATCGTGACTTGCTGATAACCGAAAATCCCAAAATTACGATATCGAGGATACTAAGCTTGTACGAGACAGTAAAAAAAGATGAGTGATCAGACAGGTGAATGAAGTTTGTAAGAGCGGAGAAGTAGCTTATTAACAAAGGAGTGAGCGATGAGCGCTTGTTTAGGTGAATGATAGGTTCCTTATTTTGGGAATGTGTCGGATAGCGTGCAGAGTGTACGACCTTCGCATGCTGAAGAAGCGGCTCTTTCATTGTTGTTTGCTGAGCTTCAAACTATCTTCTCTTGTGATGTATAAGAGGGTAGCGTGCTCTCCTATTCTGAACAGACTCTGCAGCTCGTTGTTCTTACTGAAAACCGTTTTTCGATCTACACAAATTGACTCATAATTACTGCACAAATTTAGACAGTGAAATTCACAGATCATATTAAAATGATAATTTAAAAAAACGTTTTAAACACAATATTTCATTTACGCTACCTAAATAAAATGTTATAAAATAAGTGAAGAATTTTATTGGAGTGATGGTTAATGTTATTAGTAAGTGCATATAGTTCGCTTGGGTGGATCCTCATGGAAGTATTAGCGAAGTTATTGCTCAAATAAATAAATAAATAAATAAATAAATATATANTGAAAGATCCTTACAGGCAAGAATGTTATATTGTAACACGATTTTTAGGTATTAAATTTAACGTTGCATTATTACCCATATTACTCAAATCAGTTACGCCTAAAATTAGCGATAACTTTGCTATTTCTTTTATTAGGGACCACTCATGCAAATTATAACCACTTACAAAAAACATTTAGCCTTCGTTCAATCAAATTCTTTACTTTTATTTCGTTTTTGTATATTTCATTGATTTTAGTAAATGTAAATAAAACCTTGCATTTAAAAAGTATATTTTTCTTATAATTTTATTTCTAATTTTTTGGTAGATACATTTTAATCTGTACATTTTTGATAATGCATTATTACTGCAAGATCTCTCTAGATGTTGGCGAGCCCTAAAACCCCAATTTAAATTTTTTCCCTGTTCGCTTTAAGCCGTTACATAAACAATTCATAAAATATAATGATTTACGTTGCTACACTTCGGCTGTTTTCCCACGACATATCAAACAATGAGCTCAGACAGTACGATTAATAAAAGTTTTTTTTCTTTCGTTTTCAACAAATATAACTAAAGCAACATATCACTCCTATTTAGATTTCTAAATACTTCTTAGTTAAATTTATATGTACCATGTAAGGTTTTCAAACAATGAAACTTCATTTTCCTATCATGGTAATGTTTAATAGTTTTACAATTGAGAGAAATTTTCTGAAATATATTTGAGCAAACGTTAATACTGCATTCAATTGAGTATCGTACGTTCTCCCAGATACATATTTCGCTTTTATTTATTTCTTATTGTTCTTTCATTTATTCTTTTCTTTCTGGGTATTTTCACATATTTTGATGACTTAATTGTAATTCACAGATATTAGTTGCGAAAAGTATTTCCAGTTATATGCCTCACAATGATATTCATATGATACACCTTTGAGGAGCGATCATAATGACAAAGACAAGGAGACCTACGCTCTTTAAGAAAGTAGGCGTATGTAAGCAAACCTCTACACTTAGCTATATGAAAAGGAGAGGTCGCGGGTTCCAGTCCCGATCCATGGCAATTTTTACGTGACTGTTGACGTCAGTGGAGCCTCCTTGCCGTAAGAGCCAATCTTTATTAAAAATATTGTCTCAACACTAACAAATTCATTGTTTTCATATCATACGTGTTTCTTCTCTTCCTTCCCGAATTTTTCATAGCACGTAAATTTAAAAAACTAAATACATCTTCTTTGAATCTCCAAAATGTCAAAGACCGGATACGCTTGTCATTCTTTAGTGTATTTCTCTCAAGTTATTTCTTACGGCAATATACGAGTATATCGCGTATATCGCGGTTCAATGTCATTTGCTACAACGACTCTTTTCACGTATTATGATCCGCGTTTCCTAATACTTCTTATAGTACCAATGCGAGAAGACTAATCGTAAAAAATCGTCGTGTTGCCAGCATTTTTTACGGAAGTGTTCATAATCAGTGGTGCCATGTCCCGGGACGCGCCGGAAAACCGTTCTGGCACTGGTTTTGGGTATGTGCCCTTTTATTTATATATCTACACAGGAGTTTATTTTATGCGACAGTAAAAGAAAATAAATTTGAGAAGCAAATTTCAAATTCAATGCAATAAGAGACCTGGGCCGTGCATGAGAGGAGTGAGGTTGTTTTTATTGATTTGAACACCATTTGATGTATAATTTGAATATCTCGTGGTATGTGCTTTGCAAAATAGTGAAAATTGTAGGTTTTCTCATAACTATCAGCACAAAAATGTATTGGTAGTTGTCAGGTTTTCTGGATTCCACTATAATTTATACATACACTGATATAATATCAAATATAAATTGTGATGAATATTCACAATTCAAAAAAAGTATTAGGTTATAAAAAATACAGGCCAAAATATAAATTAATCTTTTTTAGTTTACAACAATCGTGAAATGCCGAAATGTACTAATAAGCACAACAATAGTAAAAACTTTCCGGGGGGGGGGCGCAGGACTTCTTTATTTGTAAAGTATGGGAAAGTCAGCGTTCCAACACTGCTGAATTCGCTATAACACCACTCTTCATGATGCACCATAAATTAATAATGGATCCATGTGTGGTTTGGACAAGGACACTAACACCGCTCATCTGAACTTATTCCTAATTGCCAAACATATTTCTGAAAGTCGCCGTGTCCTGTGAAAACTTACATTGTTTCATTTGAGAGAAGAAGCCACTTTCTATATTGCACAGCATGTTTAACATTTGGTGCCATTTCATTACTAACCCTCCCCCTTATTTGCTGACATCCCATCGAATTTGCCAATCACGAACCACTTTCACTGTTATTGCTTTGCGTGCATTTTTATATCCCCTTCGTATAATTTTGTCATTAATAATAATAATATTAATAAACTTACTCTTTAAAACGTTGTTACGAACTACGTAAACAAATTGGAAGACAATTAATTAATTTACTGGATTAAATCTGGACATTTCGACGAACTCTATCGACAGTCTCCTTCTTGCGTAAGCAAAATCCTGACTACGTCTCTGGCCGCCGCAAGCATCTCACCCATGGGTGGTCTTATCCAAATTTTCTCTCTCCGTATATAACATTATTTCAATACTCTACGAAAAGATGTGTCATTTGACATAGTATGAAAAAACATGAGCAGAAGTAGGTTGGAGGTTCTCAATAAGGCAATTACTGTTTCATGAAGAAATATATTTTCAATGTTGAAAATTTTTTATTTAAAAGTTGAAACGAGATAGTTTTATTTAATTATCGTTACAACGATGTAACTATATTTACCTCTAAAATAGTTTCAGATTCAAAATAATACTTCATAAATTAGTGTGTTTAAATTGTTTATTACAATTTTCTAGTTATGACGAGTACTTTCTTATTTTCTGAATGATGATAATCGTAAAATCCTTCATTATTTTACGGTAAATGTTCGAATACTCACTAATAATGTTAAAGCCGCTGTAAAGAAAATTTCCGTAGAAACTGACAATACATGAATGAAATTATATTCTGCTCGAAGGACCAAATGTGAATGATTTAAATCTGGTGTAATGGAACACTAGGTGCCAACAAAAACAGTTTAATAGGACATGAAACTGAAAGTAACAAGTAACATGAAAATAATGAAATATGCTGATGGTACAAAACTTAAACGCCGGTGAGACCCTGGGATGAGGTGAGATGACCGTTCCTTCAGGTCCAGCTCGTATGGCGTTAGTGGAATGGAGTGGCCGCGAGTGGGCCCCTCAGCGAGAGTAGACATGGCGCGGCTGCCATGCTGTGGCGTGATAATGAGGCGAGCGAGTGACTGCCCTGCTTGTCCATCCAGTTGTAGAGTGAGTTGATGTAGTCTCACTACCCTGTAGAGAGCAAGTCGAGTTCTGGCCAGAGACTGTCGCTTCGGGTTGGCCAGTGACTGCTGGTCCGGAGCGAGTCATGAGCGCATGCCAACATGGCTTGGCTCTCTAGATGAGACGCGCACTGCTATCTTGTCCAAAGTGACAATGGACAGCAGCCGGACGTCGTGACGTCCGACTAATCACATCGATCGATGGCGAGAACAGCTGGTTGTATAGAGTTCACTAGATTGTATTTGTATAACGACATTATAGTTCAAAAATGTCTGGCCAGCCGCTTTTAAAATCAATTATAAATTAAAATTTAGACTGCAACAAAACCATCCTTTGCCATTACAAAGCTATGACACCTTCTGAAACGCAGTGGAAAAAGAAATCTCGATTGGCGTTAAAACTTCCTTTGGTACGATATTCAGATTTCTGCTTTATATAGGTTTTACACCGTCACACGCTACACGCAACATCGCGCTTCTTAAAACATGCGCAGAATATCTTAAGGAAGATATTATTTTTGTCATATTTAATGTGAATTTACCATGGAAAATAGATTTTGGAAGAAGCAGAAACAAAAAAATATAAATTAATTTAAGTCATAATAAGAAGTGTTCTGGTATTCTGAGATTTAACAAAATTAAAATGCGTTTTATGACTGCGTTAAAGGATCATTAAATATTTTTTGCCTCATAAGGGATATAAAAAATTATTGTTTACATAGTATGAATATTTACAAAGAAAAATGAAGGTGTAAATGTAAAATGTACATAATATAGAAATATTAAAAAAGAAATAAATGGCCCAAAAATGACAATGATATAAAATAATGAAACGTCCTACGTTTGAAGATTATGCACTGAATGACACCAATATCTCTGAAGATGGTTACCATACGATAAATAGTAAAATTACAAAAGACCTTAGTAATAAACAAGATGGACAGTTTAATAAGATCGCGCGTTAAGTAAGATGATTCATATACTATTTACGGTAGACTCTTTCTACAAAATATGACCAATCATTTTTGTTCAAAACAGAATTAAAGTTTAGAATTAAAGATAAAATAAAAGTAAAAATGTCCTTAGAGGAAATACTTCCAGAAGGTAGCTTATCTGGTCTTATAATTGCTAGTAATACACTGTGAAAAATGAGTATGGTGTTATCATTACAACGGCTGTTTTTTATACGGGGAATTTTTACGTCATCTACTGAAATTATTGTTCGGAACTGTTTTGTGGTGTTGCTAGACCAATTATAATAAAGAACTGAAGTTTGTTGATTCGTTGTTGATGTGCATAAATTACAATGTGTTTTGAATCATTTCAAATATCTAGGTTTTCCGAAGGCTATATTCAGTATATTGTTAGACCAATTTTCAATTTATGTCGAAATTGCAAATTTGACCAATGCAATATACCGAAAAGGCTCATCCTGGTAAATCAAGATGAAGGTATGACGAAATCACCTTTTAAATTTATTGTTCACTAAAATGAGTGATTTTCAGTTGAAAATTCGGTAAATTTCAAAAATCTTAATCTACCTACGTTTGCTTGACATACTGAGAAACTTAGGCATACACATCAAAAACACATCAGGACTTCTGGTTTACTATTCCATAGATTCAGTTAATCAAATGGAAATTTCCATGAAATAGCAAAGTTAACAGTGATCTATATACTGGAAAAGCTATCAGGATCCACCAATCTCTCTTGCCCTTGTACCCTGGAAAGGTCTGTACGAGATGTAGTATCGCGATAAACTTAGTCATTAACATTGGCTCAGCGGTGACCATTAGTGTGACCTTATTAATGTACGGAATAGTCGCTATCAATTTGTTGTGTGTCAACAAATCGTTATATCGAACGGAGTGGTGCCGCATTCACGCTTTTTATGGAGGGAGTCGAGAAAGGTTTGTAATGAAATACAAGTAAGTTTTAAATTGTTTTGGATCAAGTTTTGGTGTGTGAAAACCGATTTAAAAATTTAAATACCCTCTGTAATACACAAAATAAGGCAAATTAACTTTGGTGTTTTTTATTTGAGAAACTTCCTTGAAAAGTTAATCGAATAAGGAAAAAGTATCTGATGTGTACAATTTCCGGTAATTAAGTTCAATCTATTTTATTCAAACATGTTTAACTGTACAGATATCCTACTGCGTAGTACGAGCCGTAAACGTTTTTAGAAAACATATACAATGATCGGATACTGTCAACCGCATTGATTAATGAAGGGTAGATTTCATGAATTGATACGAATTCTGCATGGTTTCATTTTGTTTTATACATTATTAAATTTCGTATAGTACTGATTTTTCAATTTGTGCCTAAGGGATTTCCACAATTGACATTCAAGAAAAAGATTTCTCCAGTAACCAGTTAATATTTTCTCATAGGTCGTTGATGTATTAAAATTAAAAAGATTAAGAAAAAACTAGGGGAATAAAAAATACTAAAAAACTAACGTATATGCGTTATGCATTTGGTTGAAGTTCATATTCTTGATGCAAACTTTATTTCAATATAGTATATTTACTTAATGGTTCTTGGTCTATAAATATCAATATTGTACAAGTGAGTGGGAATTCTCTTGCGTTAATACTTCTCACTCTAACGACGTGTCCAAATCAATAGTCATAGAGAGACGGCAACAGCGTGCATTATAAACTACTTAGATTACAGCGATTCATTTTGTGTCGGGAAAATATGATTAATTTTCGATAGCAACAAATCGACAGGAACTTTGCAGTTCTTTTTTAGTGTAGCATCCAAATCATTATATTCTAAGCAACAATTAATCTTTGATCTTTCAGTTAGTGACGCTCAATACTAATGAATGTATTAGAAGAATGACCAACGCTAGGATTTATTGTCTTGATAGGAGTGAATAACACATTAACATTGTTTACCTGAACAACACCCATTCTAACGCTCATTCTGTCTGTTTAACTTCCTTCGGTTTACATTATAATCTTTTAAAGGAACTTATTAGTAGACTAATTTTTTATTCACATACACTCGTTTCAACAACTGATTTCTGTCATCATCAGGTGAATATAGAACACAAACAAACAGAAAAATAAATAAATAATCTTGGCAACATTTAATAAACAAAAACTACATATACATAAAATACAATTAATTTGTGTGTATATGTAGTTTCATTGTTGTTTATTTAATGTTGCCAAGATAATTTATTTATTTGCCTAAGTCCTACATACTTATTGTGATGAGAGAAATTAGCCATCAAAACATCGTGCTTACCAATAAATAATTAGTTTACGTACGAGGTGGTTTAAAATATGATATTAAACGAAAATATTGTCAATTCCTTCGGTTTGCCTCCGTTCGATACCTCTCTCAACTGGGGCCGGCTCGTGTTGACGATGTTGACAAGTTGCGCACGGGAGGAGTGCATTGTATTGTTTCTGCATGTCGCAGAGAAAGGAGAAGAAGAATATTTTTAACAAGCCCTGATGAAGGTCAGAATATAACCGGAACTTTTGCGAGTTAAATGACTAAAATTTGATATATTTTATGCCAGGAAAAGTTTTCTGCGGTCATAAATAAGAAGATACGAGAGAAATAAGAACAAAGTCGTGATAAACTATCCACAAAATATTTTAGGTTTCCTTTTTCTGTTCAAGAATTAAAAAAGCAATTAAAAATTTGCCATTACGATATTTGGTAACGTAATGAAATATTTGAAAATAAATTACAAAATACTTCAAATTAATTGTTTACTATTTACAGTTGACATTGGCTAAATAATGATGTCTGTGTCTCACTTGCTTCGCAATGGAGCCTACAGCTCGTAAGGACGCAAGCTTTATCGCCCCGTTTGATTACTTTGTATACATTAACAAGAGAATGGAGCCGTTCAATAACGAGCGGAAAGAGATAAATGTGTATGATAGACTGGGGATATTGTTTTCATGCTGAGTTTGTTTCCTCTCTTTCCTCGAAGCAATCACGGCAACGAGTGCCAACTTTGATTGTTCGTGGGAGGTTTGGCACGTGCCAATTCGTTCCTCGAGAGATTCGCACGCCTCGAGGCAAACTACCCCCGGTGCCCAAGCGGCGCACAGTGTGGCTGAATTCCAAAAAATGGGGGACAAACACGTAGTTGAATTTTATTCTCGGATATTTGTGATACAAAATACCTAGATTGATTTTTGAGTAGTTGAGATTATAATTCACTCATTGAATTGACATCGATGAAATGCTCAAATGCGTACATGCTGAGATAGTATATAAACGTGGGTTGAAACCCTACTGATTTGCAACAAATTGTGAGTCAACCAATGCAACGATATATACTGTAAATTACGATTTATATTGTAAAATTGTTTCGAAACGAAATCCAACGAATGTGTAAGGAAGGGATGTTGGCATCCAGTATTCAAGTACAACGCTCTTTGTCGAAACTTCGGTGAAGTAGGAAAATAAAAAGTTCTGGCCTAAACGCAAGATTTCTTTTTGTATACAAATTTGTCTTCAACGGAAGTAATTAAACATATAATTAACCAAATAACAAAAAAAGTATTGTTGGAAATGAATACTGCTTTTCCTAGTCTCAATTAATAGTAAAGGTAGGAGAATCTGCGTACAATTCAATAAAATAAGTTTTAAAATCTAAATATTAACTTTTTGATTAACTACCAATGAATAATTTTGACTTCATTGGTTATTTATTCATTTCCATTGTTATTTTTTTTGTTATACTTTAATTAAATGTCACAACTGAAATAAAACCAAGGAAGTTATTTTGTGCAATGTCTCTTTATATAGGGTTGGAGTGATTGCGCACATGGGATAGGAGAGACAGTTATTAGTAATTACTGCAATTAAATTGTTAACAATAATGATTACACTTAAATGACATTGTTGTAAGATTTTTGTAAACAAATATTGTTGTATTCGGAGTGAATATTTCAACCTAATGATTAAAGAATCAGAAAAAGCAATACCAGATAAGATAACAAAATAACATGATTAACTTAAAATTAACCCATCCTCATTATACTTCGTTTTCTTGCCTTTAGAGTGCAATCTCTCATAGCATGGAAACTAATGGAAACAATGCGCAGTCTCTTTAGTGGCAGATGCGCAAACTCTCCCGTTTCGGCAGGAAAGTTGGCGTGGCCTTTTATTTAAACATAAATCGCTTCTACAAATAACCCTTAGTCTAGGTTAGCAGCTTACGAGAAATCGTTTCATTTAAAAATATTTTGTATTACAGCCGTTCTATGGGAATTCAGTGGAAGAGTTATGAAAATTCAAGCACTTACTTTGGGAAAACAAAACAAAATAGCTATGCTTTTTCCTAGACGCTCGAAACGATTCAAGTAGACACACTCCACTACTGGCGTTGTACAACTATCTAGAGTCGCTGCACGCTCCCTCTACTCCTTCTCCTTTGTGCGCAATCTCTCCGACCGCACCGCGCCATCTCTCCTAGCTTTCTTTACCTTATTATTGTAACTAATAAATAAAAAATATTATTGTAACTTGGTTTTAATGCCCGTGAAATAAATAAACTAAACTATTCTCTAATGTAATAGGAAACGTACAGAGGTACATGCTAAAACTTCAGTAGTTGAACCCAACCCGAAGTTTTATGCTGAAGATGTCGCTGAAGCAATATAACACCATCATCCGAAAACCTTTTTTTAGTGCGTAAAAATGCCAAAAAACGTATTTTAATTTTTTTTTCTATTTCTGACTTCAGATTGGAGACCAGTTACCTTCCAAACATGTAATATACAATCCTATACCCACATATTTACAAAAAAGAAACGGAGGAAAGGATCCGATAGGTTTTTTATAGACTCTCCAAATTAAATGAAATATTTGTTTTAATTTCGGAGAACGTCTTGGGGATTTGCGTCTACTGTGTCACCATATGAGTGCACCAGCACTGAACTGGTCACGTGCGTAATAGATGACGCGGCGCCTTGGCGGTGTCGGTGGCGAGGGAGCGTTTTGCATATTCATGTGGGGAGGCGGCGGCGGCGTGGGCAAAGCGATGAGGTGAACGTGATTGGAGCTCTGCCCATAAACTAAGACCTTACTGCGCCTTCTCGCGCATTTGATATGCTTCCACAACTGCGTTTGCAGCTTGGGTTCAGAGACTACGCTTCTGACATCCGGAATATCAATTCAGGGGCGTACGTGTAGCGAGAGAGGCTCTGTCCCTCTGAATACATTTCTACAGAATTCGTCTCACCCCCCACCCCCGAAAAGTTTTCCTATAATGAATGTAACGTAAACACCGTGAGAAATTTGGGGCGTAGTATGTTAACCAAAAATGCCTGCACTTCATAAGGCTGATATATGATAAAACGTTTCTAATAAAACGTTACAGACAAATGTGAATAATTTAAGTTTTTCATACTACTATATCAGATTATCAGTTATCTAAACCATTTTTAGATTCGTGTTAGATATATAGCAAAGGAGATTGACTAGTTGTGTACCGTAACTACTACTAGAAACATTTTATGCGCAGAAAAGTTTTTTTCCGGTGTATTAAATCATTTCGATGATTTTGCACAGCACATCTTTCCACAAATTTAGCAGTTAAAGGAAGTGTCGACGTAACATTTTTCATAATGAAATATATTAGGGTTGTATTTATATGTAGCATTTAAGAATTTTTTTATCGTTAACTTCGATTTTTTAAAAGCAAGTTTTGACTCAGTACGTGTACATATTACTCTAGGTAAATAAATATTAATCAATTATTAGATACATATCTCTACAAAGTAAATTTTCGTTTGGTGATAATTAATTGATGTAATCTTTCAATTGACAAAAAATTGGTATCAAAATAATCAGATATAATTAACACATTTTTTATAAATCTAAGAAATAATTAAAAACCGTGATTTGGAACAACCGCAAAAAAATATTTAACATTAATGTATTTCACTATTACCTTAAATCACACTACATTGTCAAATTCTGCTATTAATTTGGTTCATAAAACTGGATTTTCTTACGAGTATCTTCAATGCATCAGCTCTTATATTCGTCAGATAATTTTCTTTACTTCTTCACAGTCCTTCCTTACATCATGCAATATTATTCACAAAGAACATACGACCTTATCTCTATTTTCGTTCGCGACGATTCAAGCAATTCCCGAATTATTTATACGCCTAAAATACCGGAATATCGACCTCAAGAATTGGGGAGAAAACAAACATTCAATAAATCACGATAAAATAGCGTCCAGTAAGTATCTTCCGTGGAGTTTCAAATGAATCAGTTTGAACTGTATCTTCATCAAATTAAAATAATTGTAGAATTAAAGTATAGAATTTATTTAACAGAAACAATACGAAGAGTATTTAGTATAAAATATATTTAAAACTATCCTGAGGTGTACGTATTGTATTTCTTTTCCCCTCGTTTCTAATTATCTCAAGTTCTACCATTGTTAAATTATAATTTGTAATTACCATTTTTGTATTGTGTTGTTTGTTTGTATTTCATTCCAGATTTTTGATGTTATACTTAATTTTTTAATACGGGGAAAGCTTTTAATTCTTTTTGGAGAAGAAGAATTAAATTATATGATTATGCAACAAAATGATACAGACAATGAAGGCTATATCAGACGGAGTTCGCGTCAAAATTATTCGTATGTGAGCAAAGATTTTTTCCGTATATGAAATGCATAACTTTAATACATATGAACTTTAATACAATTTTTATTTGAGGTTTGAAAGTAAAATAAGTATTCGAATATAATTTCGAGACATTTAGTGGTTTCTCATTCTTATAAATATCGTGAATTGTTGCGTAAAAGTAATTTCAATGCAGACAGAAATTGATGTATTTTTGTATCTACTTTCTCTGTTCTATGTATTTTACCAGTATGATATCTTTCATTTCCATTTACTAAAAGTGAATTCTATCTCCTCTTGGGTCCATTTGCACTGCGAAATTATTGAAACAGTTAACTAATGTGTAAGTGCAGCAGACAGAAACTATTCTACTGCATCTATTCCAAACTTTCAAACAAATTACAGCTAATGCAGATGTAATGCTTACTAATTACACTTTACGTACAAAAAATTTACGCAAAATTGTTGGAGTATTTTTTGAAAAATATTAAAAGAATTATTTTGATTGTATTAAAGTACAAAGCAAGAAATAAGAGCACGTGTTGAAATATAATTATCATTAATTAGTGCTAACACATTTAAATAAGCTTTAAAAATGTCTCTACTACCCAATAAATATGGAGTAATTCAAAGTAAATTTTTTTCTTGACATTCCGTAATTTTGGGAGAAACTTCCCCTAGACTTACAGAGCTTTTTATTTTCATTAGTCGGGTTCTTTGCGTACCCACTATAAATAGGGACATAAATACCATAAATCATTCTTAGAAATGATTCCATCCTTGTGAAAACAGAACAGAAAATATGGTGTTACGTTTAAACTTTCTGATTTTATTTAAATATATTTCTTGAAAAGTAGCTAAATATATTTATGATATTCAATAATGTCAAAATTAATAGTTATAACTGTGCGTACTGATTTTGTTCTTATGTTTGTAAATTTTATGTAAACGTTTACTCTCAGGATTGGATGGTAGGTTTAGGTGGAAAAATAGTTCCCTGAGGTAAAGCTGAAATTGAAATAATGTTCATTATGCAATTTCTTAATCGTTCAAATAGAGGAACACTGTAATAAAATACAAATATTTTAACAAATGGTTAAGTTAGATGATTTTTGAAGAAATGTCCCACTGTCATTTCCGATGGGGAGAATAAATTTATGTTTTTTTCGCGTAATATATATCATTAGACTCCATTACTTTACACTCCTATCCAGGTAACGACATGTGAAGCGAGAATTGCTTAAGGTGTTGAACGCTTTAGCTACACCCACGAGACGTCCTTGTTGATGCTCCACTTAAACTCGAGGGGAAGGTTGGAGTAGGATTTACCTCTAGAATCTCTGGCCTCCTCAAAACGAATCTATCGCGTGCACTTTTAAAATCAGTTACTCAACAAAGATTCTGCAAAATCTCTGACATTGTTAAGTACTCAAATTTTGTTCGATTATTGGTGACAACATTCAGGACTATATTTTATGTACAGGAACACACCATACAAAAAATTAGATTTGAAACATTTGAAAGAAAGAAAAGAAAGAAGACGTGATAATAGAAACCTGGTTCATCGTAAAATTCATTACTACAATAAAATATTTGATACGATCAAAGTATTCTCAACGTCTTGTATGTGAAGAAAACGCTGTGTTGATTTACGAGTATTGTACAGTTCCATAGCATTTAGCCTGCGAAAAATAAATAAAAAGTAGAACGTGGCGCGGCGCTTACGGCAGTGCAGCACTAGCGTGGAGGCCAGAGAGCTGACTGGACGCTCTCGCTTCGGGGTCAGCGTCTGACCCAGGGTTGTCCAAAGTCAAATTTCGATGAAATTTTTGTCATTGGCCGAGAGTTCAGACTGGCTTATTTCATCTGTCGGGTGTCTCCAAGGGTTCAAAATGACCGAAGCGCATCACTTTGTGTCTCAGGCCATCCACCTCGCCTGGCGAGACCAAGCACTGAACAACCTCGTTTAATCGGACTATCTGTGAGTGGTTTTTATTATTTTGATGTTGGGTTGCCGGTGAACTTAAGGTACCGAACAGATATTTATCTCGAGTAGACGCTCTACCGCTTAGGGATGTCGAGGAAGCGGAGACGCTACTACTGGACCACTGCTGTCAGTGTTACGTGTCGGATGATTGAAAATCCCGCTAATCCGGATGATATGAAAAACAAACAGTATAACAATAAAAACCAGAGAGACCTCTTGTCGTGTATTCTAGATTAACATTTGATATCTAAAGGAGTTGCGAAATACATACTATTAGCGACTCAAAAATTAGAAAATGATTGGGTACAATACAAAAGATAAAATATTCTTGTTGTTAGGATCTATTGAAGATCTATCTATTTTTACAAGACCAACTGTCTCATCTACAGAAAGATATTAAGCCTAAAATATTTTGGTTATAATTTTGACTAACTGAAATATTTATGTGTATTAAGAACAATGTTGGGTACGGGGATAAAATGTGCATTTCTTTTTAGAATTTTCTAAATCTGTCTTATTTAACGTGCTTTTCTATTTTTGACTTCTTTATGTGTTGTCCCTTTTGTATTTTAGTCTTTGAGATTTTTCTTATGTTATTGTTAAAACTTTCGGAGTCATTTTAGTTAAAAAGATAGTAATGCACTTTTTCACATATATATTTTTAAGCTTTGCATTTCAATTATTTGTAATATTTGTTTCAAAATATGAGCTGCCTGTCGTACTATTTTGAAGTACTATATGTGAAGTCATGGTATATACTATGTTATATTGAGAATTTGCCTTGTGCTGTGTCTTTGATTTGTTAAGAGCTAAACACGACTACCTGAAAATCCATATGAGCTCGTCAGAGTAGGGAAGTTTCAAAATATTGTGTTATTTTGTCTGTACAATACATTTTAATAAACAAAACTATAAGATTTTAACAATTTTTGAACATGATGAAAGATTGTTCTACAGTTTGCCTGATTTAAAGCGTAAATTAAAAATTTATATTATTAGTTAAAATTAATTGCTTTGAAACAAAAATATTGAGTCGCAACCATGTAAAGTATTTTGAAAGGTAGTTATTGATAAACAGGTATAATCAATTTTTTACAGTGAAGGTCGCACACGAACTAGAGCATAACTTATCTTGCACTATGGAGCGAAACTAAATAATACCACGGGGTATTTAAATTGTAAATCAAAAATATATTTTGTTAATTCTATTTTTCCTGAAAAACAAGATTCTTCTGTAAGTATGGAACTCTACTCACTATGTAAACTTTATTTTGCTTTCCATTAACCTGTGAGAAAATAATTTTTCATTTCTACAGTACAATAACCTAATAGTATAAGATGGTAAAAAGTCCCTTCACGTCGAATCTTATACATAACTTATTCAATTAGTAATAACGAATAAAATGTTTGACGAGTTTGGGTCCCCAAGACCATCTCAAAGCACCGCAACAGCCAACATTATTATTTGTTTCCTCAAAACTTTGGACCCATTTTGGACCCAAGTGACGTTAACAGATCAATTAAACCTTCAAAAAATTTTGAAATTATTATCCCCAGGTTTATGAATTGATGCTATTTTAATCGTTTTAAAATGTTATAGATGCCCTGTTAGAGGAGAAGTATAAGAAAATTTATAGTACAAAATCTTTGGAAAATATTTTACAACAATTTCAACTTTTATAATACTTGAATATAGTATTTATGGGTGTGGGTAATTAAGATTGTTACATATAAGTGAACAGCGTGTTTCCAAACAAAAAATTATTTTTTTCTCATGTTATTCACCGGCTGCTATTTGTTGATATCGGCAGTTGCTGAGACAAGGGATGAGATGTGAACCATTCTTGATATATCACGGGATATATTCAATATATAGAATCTTCTGAGTATATTCAATATATAGAAAACATTCAAAAATTTAAATGTTCTTTCTAATACCTATCGAATAAATGTTTTGATATGTATAATATTGAAAAGATGATGAAATTATATTAACATTGGCTTACCGGCGCCACTCTTCAAAAATTATTTTCTCCCTATAATTAGTAGATGAAAAAGTTTCAACACAATTGAAAATTACGGGTGTTTTAACTTTTTCGACGTACTATTTTCGAAACGAATAGTAATATTGAATGAGTTAAATGATACTTGTGAACTGAAACACAATACAGATTATTTAATATTTCTGTAAAACAACACACATGTCTATACTGATAAAGGTGAATTATTTGGAATGTCTGTGGCCTGGGAATCGGAAGAAGTAATCGATGATATTATTTGAAGTTTCAAAGGACTATTCTTAAGTGTTATTGCAATTAGAATGAATTGTAAGAGCAGAAAAACAATTAAAATTGGCTGGTAATCAGTGGGTGTGAAACTTCACTCGCATGTTGACTATGAAGCTTACTAATGTGTTCGCCAGAGTTCGATCGCGGACAATTCACTGTATCTTCGCGAATATCTACGTGACAGAAGCGTAAAATCAAAATTATATATAGACTGTGAAGAACATTCTTTTCAAGTACACAACCTAAAAGTGGAAAGGAAATCAAAGAATTCAGAGTTTGCGAGTATATTCAGCATTCTATGTAACGTGTATATTCCTTCTGCTTGAATTTTAAAATACTTCGTAATTAAGTACATATCAGCATAAGACTGAAAACTGTGTGCATATTTTAGGTTTTCTTCGTGGTATTTATTTTAATACGATGAAAGTAGAGAAATATATAAACTAACATATGAATTCAGAATACGATATAAGAACCCCGGGCAACGCCATGTAAAATCAGCTAAAACTCCAGACCTGTTGATAGAGGGTTTTGATACCCTCTGTAAGGTAAACTATATCAATTCACAGTACCCATTTTTCTTTGAGTGTTGATATATTTTTTGTACGTTTGTTTAACAATGGAAATAAAATTTGTATTTTTGTTTTATTTGTGAATTGTTTTATAATTTTAAATGTCGAATAATAATTATTTTAAGTTTCTTTTCAAATCTCGAACAACGCTGGATATTTCTGCTAGTTTGCCTATAAACGAAGTATTGAAGACATGTCGGTTAGATGACATTGGGTTTCAATATTTTTAAAGCAACGCTTGGAAAATCATTAGAGTTTGATGTTTCTTTCTCTGCCTCTCTGTCAAGTTCTGCATTTCGTTCTCCAACATATCACCCTCATCTGACTCGTGGAACAGTTCAGTTTTCGTTGCAGAGTTCAGTTTGTTATCGTACTCTCTTAACGTGAGATATGCAATATTGCAGAATGTCAACAATACTTCAGGGGAGTGAGAATGTCAGGAATTATTCACGAATCTGGAGGTGACATTTGGGAAACACGTGTCTCTTATCTTTTCAGAAACATTAATCATTTGAAGTTTTAACGCATGGCTAGTTGATCTGCTTCCATACCACTACCTGTGGCGGGAAGAATCCAGGAGCCTGGGAAAGAGATTTCTCAATGTTGAGCGTAGAGGGAACGTAGAGGGAACATATTCGTCAAAAGAGATCCGCTGTTTCGTGTGTGTCACCGTACGTTCAGGTAAAACAGTTTACTCATCGTGTAAGTTTTCCGTGGAATTCTTATGAAATTGTGTTCTTGTATTTAAACAACTTATATAACGAGACAACATGGACTGGAACTCTCCGCAGATTCACGGGTCCTGCTTTAACACATGAGTACCGCCTCTTTTTCTGTAGTATACTATGTGTTTCATTGGCTCCTTTTGGTGTTTTTTGGCGGCGATTAAGGGGCTATGAGGAAAGTCAATTCCCTGCGCTCTACTACTTTTGGGAAAAATTAAAAACATTTTTACCATTTAACCACCTNTAGTATACTATGTGTTTCATTGGCTCCTTTTGGTGTTTTTTGGCGATTAAGGGGCTATGAGGAAAGTCAATTCCCTGCGCTCTACTACTTTTGGGAAAAATTAAAAACATTTTTACCATTTAACCACCTCAACAAGGAATCATGTATTACCGATATACTAACCTTGTTTTCTTATCATCAACGTATATTTCTTTTCATTCATAAATTTTACTATCAAACATTACGCACAAAAGTCATCAGTGGTGGCTAACTGATTCGCACAGAGCAACAGCAAAATCTGGGCAACAGTGCCTGGAATGCTGTAAGGAAGGGTGGCAAGGGTTCCAGCAGCAGTTTAAATTATACCTACCCCTTATACTCTTATATGTTACTTATGTTGTCTAAAATTTCTTTCGCATGCTCCCACTTTGAATTCTCAATCTCCGCTGAAGTGCCAAAGCATAGACGGGTATTGACTTCTAACCTTGACTCTTGGAGACCTGTTGCTAGTATACTTTGACCCATTGATGAATTAATGTTGTAAATTAAGTTGACGAAATTACACCCTGGACAAATGGGTGTGTGTGTGTGTGATGGGCAGCCCTGGGTCCTGGGTCTGCGGCTCAACGTCTTTCCACCTGACGCAGGCTGGGCGGGGCCAGCGCCGGGGCCAACGCCCTGCGTGCTCAAGACCGCGCTTATCGCTAAGGGAAGGAAGTGGGAACGGAACGGGGTGAAGGTGCCCCAGACACGAACCACCGCTGCCACGCTTTTTCTTCGTTCCCTCACAGCGCAACTACGAAGATCAACTCGCGGCTATTTCTCCTCGATGCAGGATAGCAATGATTGAAAGAGGGGGTTAGGAGTTTTGGAGTGAAAAATGGTTCAGGACTGTGTGTATTTATACTTCAATTATTTGTCCAGTTATCTTTTTGGATCACATTACGTATATGTTATTATTAATATATTTAACTCAAAATTAACACAAATATAGTACTTCAATATATTGTACTTCAGATAGATAGAGAAATAGAATCCATCCCTCGTTCATTGAGAAATTTTGAACCTTGTTAGAAAATTGTGAGTGTTACATAAGTTCATTTTTCAATAAATTTCCTTTTTATATTCATTTCGAATCCCAGTCTCGCCTCCCATTTTCATTCAACATAACATGATTCATCTTTCCATGTTCATTTTTCGTAGGCTTTCTTGCAACTGAGTTGGAAAAGTTTTACTTTTTTCTATAACTTAAAAACTTTTGTTTTAGTGCAATTGTAGTAGTAGAATTTTTTTAAAACAGGTTTCAGATTACTATATTAGGTTCTATAGAATGAAGAATACACGAAAAAAGGGGTTAAGTCCAAATTTCTCAAAAATGAGTTATTGGCATTATTATGTAGTTCACTCGACACAGTGTCAAGTCAACTTAGTTGAGTCAACTTAGTTGAATGTAATGGGTTTTGTCTCTGAGTTATAGCCAGATAAAAATATGGTATACTCCGAGAAAACGGATAAAGTGCATCCAAAACAGGGCCGGAAAGAGTGAAGTCCCGCAGGTTTGGATTTCTGAATTAATTTAATTTTCTTCGTCTGGTTTTATGAAAGTTCATTGTTGACATTATTAAATGCAATGCCATTGTTGATTTGTTTATTTTTAATTCTATTTTATTGTCGAAGTTCGTGATTTCTGCTAACAGAGCAAACTTGAGACTACCTTCTTTACTTTGTGGTGTGGTCGAAATGAATTGATATTTTAATTGATAATGGAACATTCAGAATCAATTAGTAGTTGTAAGTGAAGAAAAAGAGTTATGGTAGACAATCTTAAGTATCTAAAAAACTAAAAACAATGTCACACGAAATAGGAGAGCGTTGCAACTGCAAGAAGAATTACAGTGATATGGTAACTAATACAGAAAATTCTAAACTCATATCTAATTTTAATCTACTGAAGGACACGAATGAGCAAAGTTGTCACCTGACAGGACTGATTTCTACTAATAATATTCAACACCGAAGGCCTCGCGGAGATGTGACAGTAGCCACCATGCGTGATCATACATTTCATTATAAGGAAAGAATAATGAGAGATAATACTATGACAGAATTAACTGTTTGTCAAAAGGCCCTTATATCTCTGCATGAGATTTCAAACAAAAGATTAGAAATAATTAGGAATTTCTTAAAAAATAAAGGCATGTCTTCAGTTGACAAACGAGGGAAACACAGAAACCAACTCATAAACTTTCAGCAGAAACAGCAAAACATCTGCACTCGCACAGAGAGAAGGGACACACTATACACTTCAACAATACGCTTAGTTAGATTTATGCATTGAAATGGAATTTTTAAATACAAAGAAGATGTCGATAAACCTCATAATTGTCGATGAATATTCGAGATGGCTGAATATTAATATCAGGTCATCAGGTCTACATTTCTTGTCCTCCATACGCGTTTTGTAAGTGCTGATTCGACAGTAAATTTATTTTATTCAAGGACTAAAATATGTAAGTATTACTCAATTTCAAGTCAGTTTTGTCGTATAAAAATAATATCTATTAAGGACAAAAGGGGTCTTAATCGGTGGCAGAACATTAGAAAATAGAGTAAAATATATAATCATAATAAATATTAAGCAGAATCGAAATTTAAAGTTGTTGATATAAATGATTAAAGAAGTATTAAAATATTAAATATAAAAACGTGCAACTACGAAATGAGAAATAAAGATACATATGTTATTATCATTTTCACACGCTTAATATTGGCCTTGTGTGAAATTAGAGAATCTGAATTTCTTTCCTATTCTTCCGATATACCCTCTCGCTCTATTTGCTATGATTACACACACAACCACACACACAGACAGATCGACTGACAAACAGACAGACAGGCACTCAGACACAGACAGACACACAGACAGACTCACACACAGATAAAGACAAAGCAGTCTAATTCTAGGGGCTCACGAGTCGTGCGGGTTGCGTGTTTTATTCCTAAGAAGCCTGTACCATTTCTGAACGAAGAGGGTCAACGTAATGTGCGCCATACTTGTGTGATAAAACCGTGTCCAGAGCAGTTCAAAGAATGTTGAAATCATCGTTAAAACTGAAATGTGTGGATATATTTCAGTAGCTTAGTTCAGGGGACGGTGGCTTAACACACGCTCGACACAATAAATCGACTTGGATGTCACACAAAGCCGACTCATGTTGCTGGCGACATAAAAGAGATAGCTCTCGCAGCCGTGTCTGGATGGGGTCAACCCCTCGAATGGCGTTAGGTTGGTCCAAGTAACTAGGGTACCTATAACTAGAGTACTTATAGGTACTCTACAAGTAACCGTGTAAACGCGCACCTAGTGGCGCAGCGTAAGACCGCTTCCTAGGACCGAACTAACGTGTCTTGTGCAAGCACGTACTTGTTGAGAACTCATGTGAACACCAAAGTTCTCAGGTGGAGATCCCTAATCACCTAATTAGATGTTTAATAATTAACCTAATCATATTAACAATGTAATTGCATTATATTCCATCGCATGTAAACGCAAACCCGTTGGATCGGTTTCAATTTAGCGCCGTCCAACGCCAGATGTGTAAAAATATTTACTAATTCTATTATTAAATATTTACTAATATTTACAATTATTTTTAAAAGTTTTACTAATAAGGCCAGCTTTGAACTCGACCACAGACGGCTTTGCTGCTTTCTTCTCCTTGCGGGAAGAGAGCTCTCTCTTCTTTGTTGACTCTAGCCGAATAATAAGGCCAAATGTCATTTAGCGTAATAATACCGTCGACAAGAGAAATCTGAAGAAAAAAGATTTCCTAGTAACATCGGCCACATAAATAGTCAGTCGCAACTAAAATTATTATGCACTGACGACTGCTGTAAAACTTTCCAGGGATTCATGTGCGTAATATGGACGTAGGTGTATGTTAAATGCATCAGCTAGCCGTCAATTCTGATTTAGACAAGGAAGACAAGTCTACAATTATAAAAAGTAAGAAACAATCTCCGAAGGCTTTGATGCCTAATTAGAAGGCTATAGTCGTCTTAACCTTAGAAAATTAATTTATTTTCTGTTTACAGTTTAAAGTAATCTGGTGTTAATTATTCAAAGAATCGGCCATTTCCATGTTGTCTGGAACTATGTGTTTTACAACTTACGGACCTGAGTGAAGAGACAAGAGTCTACTCGGTCAGAAGTAACAGCGGTAGTACTTACCAAAAAATATTTTTCATGCCAGAAATGTAATCAAGAATTCATGTGTATTTTGCCATAATTCCTCGCACAAAAATAAAGTTCAATCACTCCATGTCATGTGGCGTGAAGAATACCTCAGCATACTATGATTTCACATTTTTGCAAATAGTGAAAAAACTCAAGCTCTATTGTGTTTGTTTCTTAATAGTAATATGCTACGAGTATTTTTCTTGTCTTTCAACGTTTAAAAGTGATGCACTGCAAATCATTTTCTTCACACAAGCGAAATCTATTAATCTTGCCAGAAATATCATAGAGGTGTTGCAACGATACGTTAGTTTCGTTACTCAAGTTTAAAAATATAATGGTTCTTTAAAAAAAAAAAAAATTATCTAGGTATTTCTTTGAAAATACTGCGTTTTGTGATTTTCCAAGAAATGTCTTCGGTTTACTTTAAGAAGAATCGTATTTCAGGTATTATATCTTGATGGCGGTGAGAAAAATGTGATTAAGTCTGTTTGCTACTTAATCACGACTAAACCACCGAACACATCGTGATAAAGTTTGATAAGTATATAGTTATGACATTCAGGATGAAAATAGGCTAACTTCAGTTTTTTAAATGTGTGAAAATTATTTTGATAGAAAATGATTTTGACCATAAATGTCGATGAAATCGGGGAAAAAAGAAGTATATTCACTAAACGGTTAGAGATAGGTGAAATCAACTAATGGCAATATTGTTTGTTCAAAGAGTTCTACAAAAAATTCCTCGACAGCATATATCTGTCTACGAAAGATTACCTACATTATCTAAAAAAACGGGATTAAAAATAGGAGTGATAAATTACTTCAATTTCAGAGTATAATTCAAGAAGGAAAAAATCAATTATCCTAAAATTTAATACCCTTTTGTTTTGTACATTTAACTAAGATTAAAAACATCTTTAAATCGTAAACTTTGGATGAATGGTTTAGATTTTAAGGGCGTTTCAATGAAATGGTGCAACCGTGCTGCCGCCTTTGTCTCTTGCCTCAGAAGCGAAAATTCAACCTGCGAACGGGTTCGTTGGTCTAACAAGTAAAAGAATTTCCGGGCAACGCCGGGTAATCAGCTACTAATATAATATTTGAGTTTGACAAATTGCGCTCCTACAATAATTTTCGTGTATAAATGCGGTTATATAAATATTAAAATATATTTCTTCGTGTGTTAAAATTTTATCGTAGTGATTTTCTTATAAAACATCAAGTTTCTTGATTTTGCAAAGGATGACACTGGTTTCCTGTAACAGAGTGAGTATAGAGAGTGTGTGGCCGTTGTGTTCAAGGTTTCTGATTTGCTGGGCCATTTTATGCACTGTATAAATTACAAAAGCATATTTCAATAAACACTTAAACTGTAACGTTTCAAACTTAAAATTGCTCTCCAGAAAAATCTATAAAATGGACTTAACCCTTTCTTCCCGCGCAGTTTTCAAATGTTATTAGTAAATAATTTAAATGTTTAAACTTGGGTGAGACAACATTTCTTTTTGTGTCTTCTTTTTAATGATATAAATATTTTTTTGCTAGTAAACATATAATTTATTTTAGTTCTATTTACAAGTCAAAACTGTTTTTTGTTTTTGATAGTTCATGCTATTTGTAGCTAGTGATCATCCAATCAGTCTTAGTAGTTAGTTTATAGAGACGAAAATCCCGACCCAGACTATGCCTGCTAGGATACCTAATTTATTTCACATTAAGTTCCTTTCTCATAATTTGTCATGTTCTGTAATTTAATTGTAAGATTCATATTTGTATTATGGAATGTAGATGTTTTTGTGAAAAAAATTTATTTTGAAATGAAAACATTCTATTACAATTATTCATTATGAAACTCAACGTTTCAACTTTTTCAAATCATCGTCTGGAAATTATAAACGATGATCTAATGCAGTACTAATACAATACGTAATGACTCTTATATAAAAAAATCTAAAATAAGCAGAACTAGGTATCATAATATAACATTATAGATTCTACTATTAACGTCCCATTGAATAAGGATAAATACATAATGTAAGTCTTACGACCTTATGATGGACGAATACCATTTTTTGTGCTTTTAAGAACACAACGTTTCGACTCAAGGTTTGAGTCGTCGTCAGGTGTAATAAATTATAGCTAGAAACATGCAACGGAACAATTGAAAATAATATTAAAAATAAATATAAACTCAAAATATGTTAACAAAATAACAGAAATCTCACTCACACATGTTATAATATTGTATTGTAAATACTATTTAGCTTTTATGTCAGTGCGTGAATTCAAACTCCTGTGTGTATTTTTTATAAATATCTTTTCAGATATGCGATGTTTGTAATAATTAACATCTTTGTCAAATATTAATGTGTTATCCCAATCCATCAAGTTATCATTATTAATTACACTTTGATCAACTGGTTTTAAATTTCGTTTGTGCTCCTGAATTTTAGTTTTTAATCTTTTTGTTTGATCTACGTACATTACATTTACATTTTATTTTGTATACTACATTATTAGTATTCATATGATCTTTCTTATATTTCCCTTTTGTTATAAAATTATTTCTTTTATTTTTAAAAGTTGAAATCAATTTCAAATTTTTAATATTTAGTTATTTTTTTAGCAAATATGTTATATATTTGTAACGAGGAAATACAGCATAAATAAGCAAAAAGTCGTAAAACTTAAGTTATTTATTTATCGTAACATTATGATCATCACGTAACCAATCTGCATCGAAATTAACTGTAGGCTTCCGCGTCCGGAGTCAGTATGAACTTGTTTGTTCGGGACAAACCGCGTCTTTGTAGATAAAACTACCCACGTTTCGGCCATCATGCTGTGGCCTTCTTCAGGGCAATGTCAGAGTCGTACAGACCTAAGTTTTATCTACTAAGACGCGGTTTGTCCCGGACAAACAAGATTATAATCTGCATTGGATTGGTAGAAATTAATTATGTAATAATTTCCTTTTAAATTTGGTTCCATGTACAATTTTGAAGTAGGGAAGTTTTGAAAAATATTTGACACAATAATAAGAAAAAAATATACAATAATAAGAAAAATAATTAGCTTGCCCCTAGCGAATAATTCGCACACTTAGATAAAGAAAGAAAAACATATTGAGAGAGTTAAAAAAAAAATTAAATTGCAAGTTAACTATTGTCATTATTAACATCAGACTTTTATTACATTACATGAAAAAATCCACTTTCCGCAGTTGAAAATGTTTTTCGCTAGCGCTGATCTGTGATTTCAGTATTCACAATAGTATAAGAAAATATGAGGTTTCTGTTTGTCTGCGCATGTTTTTCTCATACTTCCATGCTGCGAAGAAGATCGTATAAGAACTGATGGCATTTCGAAATTATATTAAATTTTAAAGGAAATTATGAAAGAAAAAGTACATAGTTTAAAAGGTAAGAATTCTTTTTCTTATTTTTGTCTCCTCCTTTGATGGCATACGGACACGCAGACCAAGACAGCAGATACTTTTGCATTTTTGACAATTTTTTATCTGTTGCAACAGTTCTTACGGCTCTTCACCTGTCAGCTTCTGCACTTTGGCAACGTTTAGAAACGACTGGCCCACTTTCGAATCTCTCTTGAAATCCTTCAAAACATTGTGTGGGAGATTTAAGTAAGATTTTATTTGACCTTCTAATCTCTTAACATGTGGAGCACAATTTTCCACAATTAACAACGAGAACGAGTAACCTCTTCAATAGTGTAGCAATTTCAGATAACCATCTTCAAGCATAATGTTCTCCCCTCACTAACATTGGGATGGGTTTCACCACTGGTACAAAAATACGAAACGGTCTCTGTTGATTGCACGCCATTTTCCCTAAGCTCCAATTTTGCGCATCTTTTCCTAAGTTACTACTCGACTTTATACGTCAAATAGTAGCCCGAGAGCTCGTACGAACAACTTTCTGAGCATTACTTATTGCGTCCATTAGCCTCTCGGAGGAGAGGGCATATTTTCATCGAGCCGTGAGCTACTTTAAGAGAGCTACGGGATATTCGATAAAAATGTTAAAAGTACCTTTGCTAGTTAAACTACGTTACTTCAAACCATAAACACAAGTTTTGAAGCTAATCATGACATCACTTTATAAAGAGAGTAGAAAGAATTATTACTTGGTTTACAATCCATAATTCTTCAGAAGATTAATAACTTTTTCCATCTCATATTTTTTTGAATCAAATGTTACACAGACTTTCCACCAATATTTCTTTCCATACAGAATATACCAAGAAATTATTTCCCACAAAATGTTTATACCTATCGGATTTGGATCTCCACAAGGTATTGACTTGCTACTTGCTATTAGTATTCTACACAAGATGTATTAATATTATTACGAGGAGCTTAGGTTATCTCTTAGTTATACTGAGTGAATTATTTTAGTCGGAACTTATATTTGGTTGCGGGTATTTTAAAAAAATCGAAGAAGTTGCGATCTGAAACGTTTCGAAACTCATCAAACAATTCAACAATGTGCATTATGCAACTCAAAATTTTAGTAATTCCATAACAATGGTAATTTTTGTATAATTACATTACCCATTAAATACAAATTTTAGTAATTCCATTACTCTATATATTATTTTAAAATTTCTTTAACCTTGGGACGGGCGCGACATTGAGACTTACGCCGACCCAGCGGGTTTTGGCCGCCTAGGACGTTTGTTCACTATCGTACGATGTAAGAGCTTGTCAACATCACAAATCATTAGTTTTTCTAATAGATAGTTGAGAAGTGCATATATTGCATATATTGAAATTTATATATGTCCATTCTACATAATCTAATTAAATAAATAATTAGAGACGTACGACCCTTTATGGACGAATAATATGGACGAAGTCGAAACGTTGTGAGGTCTTTTTATATATGTACACTTACTTATTTGTCCAAAAAAGGTCGTACGTCTCTAATTATCTATCTATACAAAGTTTATATACCCAAATAGTCATTCGGGCGCTCTCTCAAAGAGTGATTGTCGGATCTGAGCGCATTTGAAAACGTTCGTCTTCCTGAGGTTTTCATGTGATTTTCTTCGAATAATTTATCATCTTGAAAACTGTCTAACACACAAAAGCAGATCTTTGTGAAAACAAACTTGAAAATATCCTTCGGAATTTGACGTGCACAATTCGAATATAGGCACTTTGCAATGACACTATATAGCACTACCCACTTGGAATGTACGCTGATATAATTGTTGTTTAAATAACATTATTTACATAATACATATAAAGGAAAGCGTCCAAATTGTCAAGACAAACAAGAATGATATTGTCAAAGGCACTTACGCACTCATGTTCTTCATGTTTTAATATGATACTTGTGTTTCTTATAATATTTTATATTAAATAACGTGTAGCCTATCTCACTCACAAATTACGAAAATCTTTTCTCAAGAAAAGAATTATTAGAAAGTTAATACAGCGTTAATTTTTAGTAGTTTTGTTTGAGCAAACAAAGGTAGAAGTGATGTTACTCAATACGTTTACCAGATGTGGAAACCTCGTCGGTCAGCGTAGCGATGGGCAATTACGCGCCACCTGGCAAATGACGAATTGCAATTTCAGTAGTAAATATCAATATAAATCTCTTCTCCAGTAACCAACAATATAATTTTGGTGTAATGATAAAAGGAAAATGGCTTAGAAAACTGAAAACCCTAATACACGCAACGTTCCCTCTTTCGTGGCCGTCATCGCATTGTAAGTTCGGAAGAGAAAAACGATATTTCTCTATTATGATAAGAATAATGACCCATGTATCATGATGATTTGTTATGCTATTATATGTTATAACTTTTTTTAAGAATTTTTCTCATCCGTGCACAACCTACCAGAAAGAGTTAGCAGTAATTTGAGAAATAATTAATGTATTTTAATGGACTCGTAATATTGTGTATTTTATCACTTCATTAATACTTGAAATGAGATTCCCGCAATTCACGTAATCAAGACAGTAGCATGAATATGTTCAGATAACTGATTTTTCTTTTGGTTTCAGTATCGTGATTGAAATGATCTCCAAATGAAAAAATATGATACCTGCTAGGGGGTTGTAAGTTCTTCAATATAGAAACAGTTACGTGAAGAAATAATTTTTTTAATAGGCCCAAGGCATTAACGGGGTATGAGGTCGAGTAGATCTAGAGATCAAAACGTGTAATATAATGAAGCGGTAAGCTTCTTACTTTGGGGCACTATTTTAGAATATTCTATGCACTCAAACTAATGAAAATTTGCCCGTGACGCAAATGTGTGCACATTAATTTAAAACCGGTTCTCCATACCATGCTATAAATAGGAAATCTCCCCGAGTTTGTTCCATAAGAAATATTGCCAATAACAACGACACATTCTTGTCGACACCTGGGAGATACGATTGGAACATGGCTCGGCGAAACCCCAAAGAAACCCACCAATGAGCGTTTTGGGTGAGCCAGATGGGGGCGTGGGATGAAAAACACAGCGAGCGAAGCGAATAGACCAAATAAATTTTTTTTAAAAAAATCAAGAAAATAAATATGTAATATCATAAAGTCAGATTGAAGTTGAATTTTTGGCAAATTTGTTCTCTCATTGACTCTTTAAAGTTAACTGAAAGAGATTGTTCGTTTTGTTAGTTGAATTGGTGAATATGATCGTGATTTTAACATGGTATGTGCGCCTAAAGACATGCCGAATACTTGAGGGTCAATTGAACCATCCGTTCAGCGTTAACGAAAGACAGTAACGTGGACGGTGAATGACCACATGTGAGATTATGTGACTTCGATGATATAGCTTTACGAAACGATAATGACATACGAAACTTTATGATCATGGCGTAAGGAAATGTATTTTTAATGTAATGACTGATGAATCTGTACGAATTTTACCTGGGAAACTTAGTTACTCGTTGCATTCTCACTTTGAAAGATTTTTCTCTTGGTAGCCATAACCACAATCGGTTCATTGGAAAATAAGATATATTTCTTATTGTGAGAGCAGATCTAGGGAAATACACTCATAACTTTTGTGTCATGTTGCAGACATGAAGGACTTCGGCCAACTGTCTAGCAAGACCGTGACTGAAGTGCTTATGTTAGAAATGAAGATGGCTCCAGCTGCAAAGACGTACCTTGTCTCAGGATATCCCCGCAACATGAGAGACGTCGTTGAATATTCTGAAAAGGTTAGTAGACATTGACTTATGACAAGCAACCTTAGGATCAGACCACATTTTCAGATATCCTACCTTTGTAATATCGGAATCAAATTAAAAAAGCGAGGGAACTGTGTCGGACTAATAATTTCAGAATAATGCACGAACTGAAGCGGAACCTGATTTCAAAATAATATGAACTAGATAAGATGTACTTAGCATTACCATAAATAATTGAAATTTACCTGTTGACTTGGTAACAAATTTTTAATTTTCAGTAGATGTTTTCATCGAAGTGGCCACCATCATTGGTGAGTCTAAAAGCTAGGTATTTCTAGCAGGGCAATTCTTACGGTCAGATATTCCCAATCTTCAGATTCACTGATATTGAAAGATAGTGGTTGAAATCGTGTTCTGAAAGTGAAGAAAATGTTATCGAGCCAAGACATGAAAATTTAATTAATCTATTTTTAATAAATAAATAAACTGTGTCATAACTAAGAATAATTTGGGTTGTCCGACTTGGAAATAACCATAAGTGAAATTCAATTCAGTTGTAAATGTCTGTATATTTTTCATTCAGTTCATTCGAGTGCTCCGAAATGTAATTTTTTAACAACTACATTGTAGCAATTAACTTTATAATTTCACAAAATATCCATTTCAGAACAAGAACCCACAAGAACTGAAACTCTTTTCTACTCTCTGTTTGTTGTTTCTATTCTCCCCATTCTTTTTCTGTTCTGTGAATATTTGTAAAACTACAATGAGAGAAATGAAGTGGGAAACGAGATAGCTTATAAGGAGAGTATACATTAGTATTTTCTACATAAGTTACAATTTAAAGAAGCTTCTTGCTATACCGCATTAAATCCTAAACTAAAAATTCTCCCTCCGTAAACATAATCTAAGACCAAAAACTCCTCAATCGCTATAAAATTTAGTTAGAATTTTTTTGGAAGAAACTTGTATGGACTAATATAAATGTCCAACTGGAATTTTTGTTTCTTAGTGGTTTGCATGCATCTTGATAAATTTTGCTCAAGATATCAATGACTTGTCACCACTTTTTCTGGATATAGTTACGTAAATTTGACCCAAACCTGGTAAGTTTTACCACTCTTGATGTAGTACCAGCGTCTGAACTGTACCCGTATTTCGTTTCTATCTTGTTTTTAAATGCATGAGTCTATTTCACGATTTCTTCAATATTTTTACTTTCAAATTTTACAGAACTAACTACTTTTCAGTTATACAGGACTTAAATCACACGAGAAATTGAATGAAACTAACAATCTGTGTGATAATACTTGATTTAGGTCGTTCTTGCCATGTACTTGCTGAGCGGGTAATTATTCGAGTTTTCTCTAACCGATCAATAGATGTTGAGCTTTTCACCTCGCCTACCCATTGGATAGGATGATTCCGGTTGGAAACCGCTCGAAGTAGCCATTTTTGCGAGATTAACAGCAAATCGCTTACGAAAGATAAGACTTGTTTACAAAACATTTGATACTGCTACGCAAAATATTAC
>NNCF01129434.1:143404-167892 GCA_002313205.1 Laupala kohalensis
AACTCGAAGGAAACATTAATTTAAAACGATTCCCAAAATCTCAATAACAAAACCTTAAATATTGTTATCTATTAATTTTTTGTTTCATTCAAATTGTATACCTCATATGACATTGCCATAACAGAAAAATATCTTTTTTAAAGAGCAAGGCAATTAATGAAATAGAAGAAAAAAATAACTATTTTTACGGTTATCTAGTATTTCAAAAATGAGGTGTATTTGCACGGAGTCCATATTTGAAGTTCACTCGCCAATATGTTTATCCGATAACCTATCACATCTTCTAGTCGCAGGCAAGTTTCACTCGGTTTTATATTTAGCATTAACAATGTAAATAGGACATCAAAACAATATACTACTTACTTAACTCACGTACAATTCCTTACGAATATTGTTTATTATTTACCACACGCTTTCATTCGCCTGGAATAAAGCAATCAAGTTACGACTTCTTCAGATAAATCAGTCAAGTAGCGTGTTTTCTTCAAGTAATTTTTAAATGTTGTTATCTCGGAAACGAAATGGCCAAAAATGAAATAATAGGAAACCTCAAACACACTTAATACTCTAACGGAGATACTTCATGTGTGTGATTTATTCCGTCTGGTTACGCAGAAGAGGAACGAAAAATCTAGGGGACATTTGCGTATTAATGTACATGATGAAGATATCGATGCATAAGTATTGCAATCGATCGAAAAAAAAATTTACGAATTGACTCCAAGAGAGTCTATTTTCAAGTTTTGGCGATGATGTCCAATGTGCGTATGTGTTCTTGAAATTTTTATTCCCCCATAACTCATGAAAGAATTGATGAATCGATACCAAATTTGAGAATTTACTTTGAATGTATTGGGGAATAGAATATCATTCCACATTCATTTACAGACCGTACCACATTTCCTGTNACATGAATGTAAACATTTTTTATGTTACAGGAAATTATGTGGACAGATTGCTAAACAGCATTTACGTACGTCGCACTTTTTTTCGAGATACAATGAAAAACTTTACGCAAAAAATTATTATTTAGGTTTTGGCTTTGAGTGTTAGAAATTCTTACATCTAATGTTTACCTCAATAATGAGAGATATGAGTTAAAATACCATTTAAAGAATGGCAATTATTATCTAAGGAACTACCACTATCTGACTAGGATTCATATACAAATAATTTTGAGCAATACAAAATTTATTTATAAAATAGGGCACATATTTCGAAAATACATGTTGAATTTCCTAAAATTTAGAGCGAATGCTTTTTTGGATATTTTTGATTTAAGGAGATAATTCTTAAGTTGTCTTTGATCGATACTCTGAGATGTATAATTAAAAAATAAATAAAACAAGAAGGAATACCAGATAATGAAATCGTGATGAAATAACACATTAAAAGATATATAGTGTACACTTCCAATAATATACTACGCGCTGTGACTTGAAATTAGGCGGGTGAGAGAAATGGTATGGCCAAAGCGAGAGACGGGAAAAGAGTCGAGCTAAGCTTTACACTGATGCCTTGAAAAATGTTCAGAAGGGTACTTTTTTTTTGTGGGGCTTTAGGGCTCGTCAACGGCAAGGTCATTAGAGCCCTTAGAAAGGTACAAAATTTTGTAGTCAAGTGTCGTGCATTTTAAATATATCATGTTTAAAGATTTGTGTACAAGGGTCACGTAGTTTTACTGGTCTATTTGTGTATTTTACCGGCAATAATAAAAAAAAACAATCCTAATAATATGTCAC
The DNA here is from genome assembly GCA_002313205.1 of Laupala kohalensis. Taxonomy (NCBI): domain Eukaryota; kingdom Metazoa; phylum Arthropoda; class Insecta; order Orthoptera; family Trigonidiidae; genus Laupala; species Laupala kohalensis. The sequence goes on from NNCF01129434.1 coordinate 145,147, forward strand.
AAATTCATTTACTACAATAAACAACTTATAAAAATACTGAAAAATACAAATACTAAGCGTTAACATTATGGAAAATAAAATAAGGAGAGGTACTTCATGTACATGCAAAACAAAAACATTGCTACTCCTGTTTACAATACATGCATACCGGTCATTTTGATTTAGCCGTAGACTATTACACTAATTGAAGTACAGCAGTTGAGGTAGGAAGCGTTGGACTGGAATTGTGGAGGAAAGAATCAATTCTTCGAAGTGGCTTCGGATTGAGAATGTAAATGGCTTCGGATTGAGAATGGAACATACTTATAAAGATAGCACTTCTTATTTGTTCATGTTTATTTGTTCCATATTACCATAATACTTCCTGATATTATGTGTTTATAGTTTTTTTCTTCTATTAATAAATAGTAATAATAATCCAATTTCTTGAGTGGTTTTTATTTTAAAATATTGTTTCATTCCTAAATTTTTATTTATACATATTTTTATCATAAATTATTTCAAAACTTTTTTTTTTCTGTAAAAGATTTTATTTTTGTGCAAATTTCAATTCTTAGTTATAATATTTGCTATTTGCAGTAAATATATCGCGTATGTAAAAGCTCTTGATGGATAATATTCAGTGATAAAGATGATGATAATTGGATCTTTACTTATGTAAATAATTTTCATAAAAATGTAGAACACAGAACCTATCCTGAAAATACATTCCACTTGTTCTGGAAAACACATATCTGTGATTTTAGAAGTACTTTCTTAGAGACGGAATTCCTTTCGGCTTCTGACCAATTATACGATTTTGATCAAGTGTTTGCGGCAGACGAACGTGCAAGGAAAATTACAAAGCAGGGAAAATTCAACTCCGTAAAACTCCTTTAACATCTACGTTGGAGCAGAGGATTGAAGTAAGTAGGGCGACAACTGATGGATGCTCTTCTGTTGAGTTCGAGGAAGAGGTCGAGGTTGAAGCCCGAGTCTTGAAGAGTCGACTATCGATTAGCGCTTATCGAATGGCCGGAGTCAAAGAAGGAGCACCTCACTTAATTCAGAGGAGTAGAGCTGGTACGCACTAACTTCATTTCGTTCGATATTCTGCATCAGGTCAAGATGTATACCGTGAATGAGAACACACTCATATGAAGATTTATTCATTGCAAAATCGGCCTAAAAATTCAGAACATATCCGATTTTTATGAAAATGAATTTTTGATATTTCATTTAATAAAAATCACGGGGGAACAATTTTTTCGTAGTTTTTAAATGTTTTATTTGAAGTCGCCAGATGCCCGATTTTTTAATGAAGAATTGCTGGGAAAGTTGTATGGGGATGTGATCTTCCGGAATTGGGTCTGGGTGGAAGTGGTGTACAGTTGCGAAAGGAAAAGGGTTGTGTAGTGAATAACGCCCCTGCAATCAAAGCAGGACTCCCTGGGTCGATTCCAGACTCCATACCACTTTCACCTGGCCGAAAGTTATCACATATCTTCTCCATGCGAAAGTAGACGGAAGGAATATATACAAGATAATATATTCTTAAGGTAGATAGCATATCACGAGAGTTACGTGATTTTTACTGATGTTCATTTCATTTTAAGCAAATCGACAAAATTCTCTACATCAATGTTGGTTCGTTACCTAAAATTCTACGGAAAACCAACTTCCCTTCTTCCTTCCCTCAAATGACGTGGATAGATGGAAGAGCAGATCAGGTGGCCTGAACTGTGTCACGTCACAAAATGAAATAAATAAACAAATAAAGTACTAAATAGAAATTCCCGAACAACAAAGATTGTAACCGAAGGGTTCAGCATCCACTAATAGGGACACAATCCGCTGAAAGAAGCAAGTTGACTAATTGCCGTGTCCTGACCCTTGTTACGGCGACGTAACGTGACACAAAGTTCGCAGACCAGCGAGTTCAATGTACTGCTAGCAGTAAGTTACACGCAAAAACTTTTCTTCTTTACACTTCATGGGTTTTTTGAATCAACTCGTACTCAATTTCCAGGTCGTTTGTTACCATTCATACTCGACTTACAGTTCGGTCGTCTGTAAGGGACAATATTAATGACATTCCAGTGCTGTGTCCTTGAACCGGCGATCTTTGAGGTGCATGATGCGGTTTGAAGCGAATGGCGGCCCGTGGACGACCTCAAAGAGAAAAAAAACCCATTATTACACCCTTACCCTTAAAACTGATCAAAACATCATTCAATCTCGTAGCTTCTAGATGTTGGTCTTCCGAGTAACAATGTGGCGTTGACTTTTGTCAAAAGAAAGGGAGGGGGAGGGTGATTTTTTTTTAATGTTTTCAACCCAATATCCTTACTATGGAGGTATGGATAACGATTGAGTGTTGATTTTTTATTCAGATGGTTTATCGTTTCGGTGCGTCCTTCATTTCGACGTCTGTGCAGCATGTTTCTATGGCCCATCCCCTTTCGCTACAACTGCTTCTAATAAGACAAGAGATTTTATATATCCACGTAGAAGGTTTCGAGAGATACATCCCCGTGAACACACATGACTGCATTATTAATCGACATTATACTTTGGGATATATCATGAGAATTAAGTGTCATTTCCAAATGATGAATACGTCGGACACTATTTCCATTTTCCAAGCGATTGAACATTTTGGGCTCATTACGCTTCGTTGACCAGTCTGCTCTATAAAACCTAAAAATGTGCGTTACGCATTTGGTCCATGCATTCGATACGGGAAAATTTACATTTCAATTAGCATCTAAAATGATGGCGTGGAATTGTTACTTGTTGATTTTAACTATCCGGATTTGCCAGGAAGACAATATGGAGACATAGTGGAGTTGTTAGGATATGCAGATTAATTATTTTTAATTTTTTTTTGGGTAAGACATCTATTTATAATACTCTGAGCATCTGCCGTGGCAGTAGATTCTGAATTTTTATGATATCACTAACCATAATTATCAGTAACAGTAACCATAATTAATAGAACTCTGAAGAAGAAATGAAGAGTTACACTGTCGCCATCATTTTATTATCAATACTTACAAGCGGTCTCTCTCATCTTGTTATCAAATGAATTCCGTTGCTTTGACCTAACGACATATAAAAGCTAAAAATAGGATAGGTACTCATTTTACTAAGACATGCTTTACCCGTTTAAAAAGTAGTCAAAATTTGCATCCCCTGGATTACGAACAATTGTTGTGTATATTTTAAATATATTTGTAAATACGTCAAATTTTGTTGATTTTAATTTAGTTTAAAAACGTATATGTCTATACTTCTTAATTTATATCATGTTTTATCACCGAAATCGAATATTTTATTTTTTTAGTGAAAAAAAATTCAAATTTGATCCCCAATATTATCGGAAATGTCACATCTTTTTTTTTATATCAAGAATGTAGATTATTCTCAAAGGTATAAAATGAAATGTTTTGAAATTTCTATAAAAGAAAAGTCCAAACGTCCTTTAATACTTGTTGAACCGAAAATTGAAATGTCCGTTCGACAGGATGGTATGATAATACGATTGCGTGACAGCAACTCATGCTTTTCCCGATTATTATCTTTTGTTTTGCGGGACACAGGTTCAGCCCTAAAAATCCAAGAATTATCTTTCGGGCAAGTTGATTACGTTTAAAAAACAACAAATTGAAATATTTTGCTGAGCATTAAAATACAAATGTATCCTCATGTTTCTGCGTGCAAAGTCTTATTACCTTTGATGAGGTACAAATAAATTACGATTCGATCTGAAAGAACACACTGACCCAAAGGATTATACAGTGGAGCGTCGATTATCTGGATGTTAGATATACTCGAATTGGCATCATGGAAACTAAAGTACAAAACCAATCGCGTCTGTGACGACGTCGGACCTACAAGAATTAGAGACAGCTGCCATTTAAGAGGAAGACAACTGAAGCAGACAAGAACTAAAAATTTTTTCGTTTCACACGATTAATCTTGATAAATCTTGGTACTTCTATACATTTTTACAACATTTACACATTATGTTTGTCGTCGTTATGCAGTACATGGTACATGCAAATAAACCGAGTTTTCTTTTTACACGGGATCTATTACATTGCACTTTTCCTTTATTGAATTTTGATTATTCGATATTTTAGTATTCAAACCACCCCTGACAACAATAGTTTGGGCAATCGACGCACCATTGTTTATTCAAGACGAATAAAAAAATGTTTAAGTTTACTAGTTCCCTTCTTGATATCCGTTGATAGCGTGAGGGCTATTCGTGCGTGGGTGTGACGTGTCGTCCGTCTGCTTGGGTGAGGACGGAGTCCCTCAGCGCTCACTCTTAGACCTGCCATCGACCTGTTGGCTGTGGTCGCTTGGCGACATTGCGCGCCTCACTCCCGCTCCTCCCACTGCAATTCCCCCTCCCCCGACACTCACGCGTGCCCTTAGTCACGGGAAGCAGCACTTAGCAAAGGACCGCAAGCAACACACGAACATTTATCATTCGTCAATGTTTGAAGGTAGGAACTAATTTGTTTAGCAAATGGTACGAATTAGGATGACAAATATTACTACGAAATGCTAATACTCTGGGTGAGAAGATAAAACACATCTCTTTTATAATGTTCTCTAAGAAAATAGAGGTATGTAAATGAAAATTTTGGCTCACTAAAATCAAAATTTCACGTGGTCTCATATTCTACATATTAGAAAATAATATTTGTCAACATATATTATTTTATATAAACTGTTATTATTTATTTATTATATTAACTAGCTGATCACCCGCGGTTGTTCGGGATTTTTTTCAGACTAATATTCTTTTACTCAGAAAAAAATATTATCTATCTTATGTAAAATATATATTGTAAGATCAAAACATTTTTACTTACTGGTTTTTAAAAACACGTACAGTATCCTCATTTTTCAAATTCATAATAACACGAATTAGTACAAAACTTGGACTGTATACAGTACACCAACTCGCGGGCAGCGCCATTCGAATTTTCGTTTACGAGGCACGACGCGGCTGCACCATTTCATTACAATTCTTGTAAAATCTAAACTATTCATCAAAATTTTAGGATTTAAAGACGTTTTTTATCTTTGTTAAATGCACAAAACAAATAATTGATAAAAGTTATTGATGATTGATTTTTTTCCTTGCTACTCTCTTAAATTGAAGAATTTAGATACCTCGATTTTAAATAACGTTTTTTCGATAATTTACGTTAATTTTTGATAGGTAGACACATGCTGTTGCGGACTTTTTTATTGAGCTCTTTGAGGTAAACAATATTGTCATTCATAGCTGTCACCTAACAGACACACTTTCGCGTTACGCATTTATATATTAGTATGGATTTATTATATTATTGGATATTATATTATAGGGTCTGATAGAGCCAACTAGTCACCTGATTTGTTCTCGTTTATAATACTTATCAATACGTAGTGATTGGTTGGTAATATCAGAAAATGCAAGTCTGCCAAACAGTTCGCGTGACGAACATATCTATAACTTAATTTAAATAATTAAAAATAAGGAGGTAAGGCACCCCATTTGCTCATAGTTCATACTTCGTATGCTACCTACTAATGCCTACCAATGATGGGAAAAATAATGGCAGACTATTTGGAAGAGACAAAAGCGTTGGCAGAGGCCATTGAAACTGTCCAAAGTTTTAGTCATGTACTATCAATATGTTCTCGTTGTATCATTGTTTCAGATGATGTTTCGACTTGATTAAATATACTTAGAAGATTTTTCCTTTCCAAATAAAGTTTATTGTTGTAACCTTCTAAGAAGTTTCGAATTTTCTGCCCTTTTCTCTCTGCCAAGGTGTTAAAGCATTCTGTTTGTAGATTCGTCTGGAATACAAAATAAGCAATAACAATTGTTGAGGCAATCACAACTAATTATGACTTTCGAAGAAATGATAATTACAAGTTTATTTTGTGTCGAAATATCTTAATCAGGTCAAAACCCTTTCCTGGATGTTCAAATAAATATTAAAAAAGCTATTAACAATGCCAGTAATAGCTGCCAGTGCTGATAACTTTCTAACTCTGAAAATTAATATTAAATTATTTGACATCTCTCAAGATCTGCTCTCATTTTCTATTTGGTTAGGTACGAAAATTGAGCACAACATTACTAACCAGCTGATCTCCGACGAAGTTATTGATGAATATGCCCAACCAAATTCAAGAAGTCACTTCCCAGTAGGGTGTCGTGTTTTAACTGAACTTTCTTTGTTTTTTTCTCCCCTCCCCATGAAAATTTCCTACAGAAATGAATTATGGAAACATTACATTTTAATGAACGCGTCTGTCATGGTGTTTGTCAATGATATTAGGTCTGTCCTTTTGAATTTATACTCTCTGAAGTATTCCAAAACAAGTGGTGGTTGAATCAATTGTGAGTAAATGACTTGACTTGGGTCCGATTTTGAACCCTTTCAATGGCGTTTGTCAACAATTGATGTAGACGTGGAATGTCTGCGTATGGAGACATGACGAAAAATAAAATATATAAATCGCAAAATAAATAAATAAATAGTCTTCCCGTGAAAGTCCTCACTCATTTACTGCAGGATACCGACCTTGTGTAGACGCCGCTTAAAATTTCTCGCACAGTGAAGAAGACGCAGTTAAATATTTTGTTAACAATGCCCTTGAAATAGCTTGGTGGAAGATCCCATTTTCACAGGGTGGGAGAGCTTGGACGTTTTATTTACCCTGTCCTCAAGAAGGCGTCCTCGTATACGAGCTCACAAACTATTCCTTTTGCCCATTCATGCGTCGTACACTGTTAGAAACACGAAGGGCACGCGTCGTGAATAATTCCTGAATTAGGATTCAGGTTCTTCCTCTTATGGAAGCATGAAAGTTTCAGTCCTGTAGACGAGTCCGTTGAATGTCAAACACCATAATCTAGATGATAGTTATTATTTCATAGAATCTTCGTGGGTACACAATCTCTGCGATGACAAAAGGTGACACCGTTTAGACTCCTACAACTCCATTTACAAAACTAACTCTTCATACTGGAAATTTACACTTCCATACATTGGGTCAAGAAAAACATATCTCCACTCTAAATATTCAGAATTATGGATGCGTTTACAATTTCCCAAAATACTGGCCAAGAAGATATTAACAAACACCAAGGTTCTGAATCAAAATTGCCAAAATGGTATTATTTTCCACAAAAATGTTACGAGTCGTGCCAATTACTCCCTTTCATCCTTTTCATGCCACATCCTCTTTTCTATTAATAAGCTTATTATTGAGTTGTTTATAAAGGATGCTGTGCTCACATGCCAGCAATCGTATATTATTTAACGCATACAAGAAATCTGAAAAAAAGGGTCAAATCAGCAGAAATATTGAGCAAAATATATTTGAAAGAAGACTATGCTATATATATTGAGGAAGACTCCGACAAAGATGATTGAATGTACTTTGTTTGAATTTTGAAATTAATGAGTATATTTTCAAGACAAATCATTTTACTTTTTTATTAATCTATCACTTTCATCAAACATTTAAAGTCCTACAAAACTCAGTTTCAGTTTATGATGTCGTATAGAGAAAAATACCATATTATCCAGTTACTTTACTTATGTCCGAATGTTTCAACGTCACTTTTAAGCATTCAAGAATATATAGGTCATCATCATAAGCTATACGATACGTGGAGTGATCTTCTCACACAACATTTGTTATCATAGCACTTCGTTATTTTATACAAGAAAAAGGGATGTTATACATTAAACTACTAAAGATCAAATTAGGCACAAAATCGTCACATTTTATTAATGGCATGAAAACATGATGGTAATTGAATTTTAGATTGGAAAAATTATTGAAATTGTTACAGAAATAGATAGAAATTGAAGGTGGCCAAATAAGTTTTCTTTAATTTTACGAAAATAATCGTGATATGTATTAGTTTCACTTTAAAAAACACTTAGAGTTTTTTAAATTACCTCTGCAGAAAATTTCCATATTTTCTTCATATTTGCCCAAATTTAGGAAGTGAATTTTATCAGTCAAGATCATTTTAAAGATTGTAACGAAATTTTCTACTTTTTCTAAAGTTGTATATACGTAGGAGCGAACTGAAATTTAGTAGTATTTTTTGTGTAACATTCATATGAAATTACCATTTTTTTCTACAATTAATGTACCATAGAACTCACTATCGCATTGAAGGTATTATTTTTCACGTTTAACCATTTAGCAATTATTTTACTCTCAACTCTGCCCCTTTATGGGCGAAAAGCTATGTATAGTTAGATTTTCATTGTTATTTGAAATTAACTGTGGTATTTACGCGTTTGGCGTTCTCAGAGTAAGACAAATGAAAGAAATTATTATATTTTGCTGGTTTTTTATTAAGTAGTCATTTTAGATACTTATCAGTTGGAGAACCACTAAAATAAAGGCATCAAATATCCTCTTAGGATATTTTAGGCTTTATAGAATGCTTTTAAAAACCTAAATGATCAAGATTCATAACATGCCACAGCAACTAAAAAGTCACTTACCGTAAGCCCAAGTTCTAGTTGTAATCTAACTACAACATTTGTGGAGAGTTCGACTCGCGTAATTCCTGTTATGTTTGTCGATAGACATCTTTTATATGCTTTATGGACGAGAAAATCGATTATACAGTTGTGCGCGCTATTCGTGAGTAAAAAAAATCCATATGTGTCTTCCAAAAAGATGGAAATTGGAAACCAATTCATAATATAGAGAGAGTAGATGTGAAATGAGAAGAAGGTTCAGAATAAATAAAGAATGAAATTATCGTCATGACCTAGTTTTTTCTACTAAGAAGAACGAAAGGTATCATTATGTCATTGTATGAAATGACGTACGAATTATTCCAGAAGTAATCACTTAATATGAACGTCTTCAATGAATATCAAGACAATGTCAGAGTATGACTGAAATACTCTTAAAAATGCAACTTAATTGAATACAGAGTACAGTAAATTGTTTATAAGAATATGACTGCTTTTTGAATGTCAAATACAGATCGTAAAAAATGTGAGGATCAATTTTTCTTCGTGCACGAAACGAAAGAAACAATTTCTATTCATTCTTTTGAAATATTGATATAAAAATGAAAATCAAATGTGAAAGTTTTTGTAGGTTACGATATCAAGTACAACTACTGTACTAATATTGCTGAAATGTGACTAGAAGGTAGTGTAAACTTGGAAATGGACATAAAATATGTCACGTCGACATTAATTGTACATAGTGAAGGCTTTAATATGTATGAAATGTTTTGACAAGTTTGTTGATATGGATACGAAACAAAAGATTAGTGAATACAAAACAAATATATAATATTATGACTACTATAAAAAATCCGCAACAACACTGAAGTGACACGTACTTGAGAAGAAGCAAGTCTTGCATGTAGGCTTAGGAGTCCCCGGAAATGTCCTAGGTTTAGGATTATTGAATAACCGGGAAAGAAGTGTTATATAGTGCTTCAAACTTATACTTCCACGGTCCTTATATTCATTACTCCGCCCCCTCATGTCCCTAAATAGGCAAAAAAGTGACTTTTCTTGTTTTTATTTTTTTCTGACTCCAGGCTCACATAAAAAATTGCATTTTTCCTTGAAGGTTGACGATCAAATTATTTATTCAGAGAATACTTTCAATGACATTGAATGTCCTTTACGAAAATTAAGATAATTGATAGATGCACCAAATTTTATTTAGTCTTTTTTTAGAATTGTACAATTCTACATTCATGAATTATTTCGCAATTTTTGTAGTGATACTTCACATTAAAAACGTGATTTTTTCTATTTTAGGTAATTCCGCGTTTATTTGCATGATATGTGGGATACACGAAACTTTGCTATTTCACTTTAGTGATTAATTTTTAGTTCTTGATACGAGGAGTATTTTTATATTATTTTCAGCATTAAAATATTTATTCGAGTTATAACAATTTTAAGGGGAGATTAGATAAACTATACATCCTCCTTTAATGTCTTATAAAAAGGGCAAAGAGAAATTGGAATTTAAACTATTTTTCAATGTATTTTTTTCTTTTAATCATCATTGCTATCTTCAGATATAATAAAACGAACATTTTTCTATATGAATGTTATGATAAAAAATTCAGCACACCTGTTTTTTTGGTTGACAAATGGTTATGATTTTCCATAATTTAGTGAGAGACTTAATCCACTAAATTTTCGTTTTTACTCAATCATTGACTACGTTCTCCTTTAATATTTTACTAATCAATCGTTTGTATACATTCAACTAAATAGTTTTAGAAATGAAAGTTTAAGGTACGCTTTACAGTTACCCCTATTTACAATACCCTTTTATATACCTCCAAAAATGAATAAGAAAAACTTATCCTTTGCAAACGGTTTCACATTGATCTATTTTGATAATAACCACTGTCTTGTTTTTAATACAATAAATCAATCCAGTATTATGACAAAAATTGATTTGGACGTAATTAAACGAAATTGATTTATATATAACGCAGATAAGTGAATGATAATGATACTTTTATTGATATGATGTGAGGTCAGAGTTTTGTCAACAAATGTTTAGCAAATGTTGGTGGCATAAATTGAGGTATATTTTAATTTCAAACTTGCGAACACTCTCGCATCTTTGGTTTTGTAGTGAATTACTGACTGACCATATTTATTATTCTACAAAAGTTTTGCAACCTCCATAAATACGCCAAGTATTCAACAAACGACAAAATGATCGCCTTGAATGACAGGATCATCCTGTACCAGAAACGTTCCACTCAACAATTTACGATTAAGTAATGTTCACTTAATGACCCTGACTTTGGATTGAAACGTAGCAAAAACCACTTTCTCTATCAGGAACCGTTTGTACCAAAATCTTCCATACGCTACTTTTTTAAGATTGTTAGGATTCTTCCTATGTACCACGTTCCATTAAAATTTTATAATTATAAATTATAAGTTCCAGTAAAACTGATACATTTTTACTTTAGTCAAATAAAAAAAAACGCGTTCGGGTAGTTTTTGGTATGTATAGAGGAGAATATATATAAGGGACTGTCTTTCAAATATGAAAAGACAATATGGAATAAATTAGCTGTGATGAAGATGGAATATCACTGGAAGCATAGGCAATTGTTTATCAACTTCATTAATAGAAATGACATTTTTCTGTACAAATTACTCATTTAGCAAGTAAAATGCAGCTAGTATTTCAGCATTACCAATCTTAAGTTTTTAGAACAGCTCTTACAAAAATGTTAATAATATTATTCAAAATGATGCTCTTAATGAGCTTTTGATGTTTTTAAAAAAGTTATAAAATGGGTACACTAACAAAACATACAGGGAAATCAAAAAGAACATTTTTAGGGGATTTAATTTTTAAAAAATGTTAATTGTATCCATTGTGCTCCATGAAGTAAGCTTACGTATGAAGAACAGAATTGCTACTTCTGTTTAGTTCGTCAAATTTTTGGAGACCACTTTCAATTATTTTTTTCAATTATGATTACGTCCGCGTTTTACATACTAAATTTGAATTTTAATCTTATTCGTTTAATAATTATTCAATCTATAATATTTGCTTTTCTAACATATAACCATAACTTGGTTTCATCAGTAATTTTTCTTCTCCTTCAGATCCAAATAGTTAACGGCGTTGTCTTGGTGAGTTGGAGACAGAAAGTTTTGGAGCGCCAAATCGACTACGGTGCCAAGCTGGGACATGTAGTGCTCAGCCTCGCCAAAATGGAGCTGAACAATTTCTACAAAAATGTGATGCCCGTCGCAGATTTCTTTGACCAGCGTGGCATGCTCTTTGCGGTAAGTAGTGGAGTATATCTATTATTATGTTTGTGATGTATGTTGGTTCACGTCAGGGGTGTTTGTATGGAATGTTCGATGAAGACGTGCCCATCGCTAATGGAAAGGGATAAAAGTGATTCAATTTCGTTACGGCATAACGTTTGCAGCGAACCAAGAAAAGTGTATTACAAATCTCCCAAATCGTCGCGCAGAAGGCGATGGATTGAAGGAGTATCTCTTTTTAAAGGGTACTCTTTACGAGTACTAAAGACCAGGTGACAATGAGACCGACTGGGACTCGAACCCGGGACTACAAACTGTAGGGAACAAGCTAGAGGTATGGTATCTATATTTTACACTCGCGGATCTCGTAAGATAGATATAGTTAGCCACTATTATAGGAATGCTGGCAAGAACGTTTGTCCAAGATTAAAGCATCGCGTGAGAATTCAATTGACAAGTGCATTTCTCCTTTCTCATCTCCTCCCGCTTCTTGGTCAACACGGAATGCTGCTCAGTAATCGAAAGAAACGAACGCGTACAAAACTTTTGCTCGCTCATGCAAAAATATACACAGGTCTAATTGTTGAAAAAGAATCTACGACGGTGTAATCACGCCCCTCCCCCCCCCATCCCCACCCCGATTCGCCGCCACTGCTGAAACAGATGAAAATCCCGTAGTCTTCGTGTATGCTATCGACACTTCCTTACAAAATTACGTCAATAATTATTATGATACGGAATAAAATTAAATTTTGACTGAAAAGACGGAATATCATATTCAGGTCATTCTATGTCAAATCAACATAGGGTCCAAACCCCACCATCTCAGATTTAGATTAAATTTTGTAGGGAAGTAGCTTTCACGTAGATTAAGAATAGTACCAAGAATTCTTGTAAAATTTCAAACTTTTTGGAATTTACAACAATTTAAATTTAAACAAAACCCCCCAAAACGGCTCCACACAAAATATTTGAATTCTTCTGGAAGCTCTCCTAATTGAGATAGAGAGCTGATAGAGGTCCAAGCTTTTTCAAATTATCAAAATTTAATTTGTATTTAAATTAATTCAAATGGTGTACTTATAGAAACTAAAGGCAAATTTCGTTTGCCATTATTCTTTTTAATTTAAATTATCCTTTACTCTCTTGAGTACTTGATTTACTTAATTCAGCAAGCTTGATTTCCAGAGCAATTCAAATGCTTTTGGGGTTTTGTTTAAACTTAACATTGTTGTAACTTCCAAATGGGTAGAAATTTTACTTGGTACTTTTCTTAATCTACATGATGGCTACCTCCCTACAAAATTTTATTAAAACCTGAGATCATGTAAAAATCTATTAAAACTGTGTTCATTTGACGTAGAATGGCCCAGTCGTATTTGCTCATTGTGACATATTGTTAGAAGTGCTATATAATAATTGAAATCGAAATACAGTTTCTCAACATTAACTACATCTTCCTTTACCACATCATTTACAGTTATAATGTCGTGGAGGATTTCAGAGCTGAAAGAGTTTGGAAAGCATGCTCGCTGAATTAAGTGAATCAAGTACTCAAGAGAGAAATTAATTATTTAAATTAAAAATTACCCGGCAAAACGAAATTGACCGTTAGTTTCTAAAGTAAGTACACCACTTGAATTAATTTAAGTGCAAATTAAATTTTAATAATTTGAAAAACCTTGGACCTGCAGCGAGGACACTCACATCATTGTGAACCTTACAGAAGTCGTCATAGCCATAGATGCTGTAGCTGGTCACTACGTAAAAGCCCTGGTAAGGCAATCTAAGAATAAATAAACCTCAGAAAAACTTCCATAAATATCATAAACAAAGCAAATACTTTATAATGAAAACATTTTACCCAAAGAATACAGAGCATGGTTCCTATAAAAGTACTTCAAAGTAAAATACCTCCACAATATAATGTATGAATGAGACGTTGAGCAAACCGTTAACCTTTCTTTCCGTTTACGGTGGGGTAGTAACCGGAGCGTTTTCATGAGTTGTAAAATGCCGTAATGAAGGCGCGAGCGAGTTCGTTTGAACGCGAGGCTAATTGCGTTGCTGTGTCGCATGCCCCTAAAGGGGGTTCTGGCGATCGACTCTTAAGTGACACGTATCGATTCTCGCACGAGGTGAGTCCGGGACGTCGTCACCGTGGTCGGGGTCGCGCGTTTAATAAATGAGAGCAGCTACACCCGTACGCCTGCGGAGTGGGGGTTGGTGACCTCTTTAAGGGAGGCCATCGTCATTAACAATTGAATTCCAAGCCGCCCCCAGCATTTCATTATTCGAGGAGAGGAATTCTCTTTGTCAGTTTTGATGCGCAAAGGACAAGGTCGCGTTTGTTGTTCGTCTTGTTCTGCACGGAAAAAAAGTTTTACTTCCTTACATCTGTAATATATATTATCTATTGTAATCGTGATAATTTGAGCTTTTGACGTCAATTACATTTTTGGGGGTTCTACGATATTTGAATTTTCATGAATCTATCCGTCTGTTTATCGTTCCATCTGTACGCAGCGGTTCTGGCGAAATGGATGTGTCAATTTCATTCATGGTTAAGAGTAAGATAGGTGTTTACTTCTTTTTTATGCACGTGCTCTAAATTATGTATAACTTGAACATAAAGGGTACTTTTAATGAAAATATTATACTATTTTTGAAATTCTCAAAATAAGCTGCGATTTGTGTTATACGGAATTAGTGTGTAATTATTGTTTATTACATCCGCAAATGTGTAATTTGTCTTGGATATAGACGTAGTAATTCAATTTGTCTATACTGATATACCACAGCATACTACTGTTTCAAGAGTCATCATACCATCTAATCAATGTAAATGCACAAAGCCAGGGTTAAAGCAGATTTGAGGAACAGAAACTAAGTATTATGGATGGGTAAAATGGAGGGAGGAACCGGAAACCGACACATAATAGGTCTACTTTGCACTCTCGTAATACTTGCTTTACGACCTGAATTCACTTCTTTATTTCTAATAATTGCATTTTTTGGCGCTGTTTCTGAATGTAGCCAAATCAGTTAGCCCATGCAATATAGTTTTGAATCCCAGCTGCAGAAGTTTCTTCATTACAGTGGCGGTTCTGGGAATTTTAAACACTGAGACATCTTCCTGTTTAATACGTATTCTTTTAATATGTCGTGCGTAAACAAAACAATATCCATTCTTGTCAGACTTTTAGAATTTTTGTTAAATTTGAAGTTTTTAGCTTCAACAGTCCTAACCCATGCTATTAATTGCTAAATTTGAAATCGAAATGTGGTTTTTGTATCGGTTCCTCTATATTTGGAAACATAGGTTTCGGTTATATTTATAACGCAAAAATAATATTCAATTTGCGTTATGATAATTTTAGTACTTAAATGAAATAATTAAATAAATTAAAGTTTAAATTTACAAAACGTACCGAATATAGAGTTCTACAAAAATAAACAGTAGGTTTGCCGTATATCACGCGGTTTTACATGGGAGAAAAACAAACAAAGAAATGAATTTATTAACAAAATACAAGTAACTTTTCTTTGGACGACATTAGGTATAGAATTTTTTGTTCATTGAACGTCTACATCATAGTTTAACCATTTATCTCACGTTTTAACGCCAACTTCATGTAAAATTATTAAGCAAAGGAACCTAGGGAACACAGTGACTACTTACTTATTTAATCAATTTTTTTCTAAAGAGAAAATGCAGATTATGTCATTTAAATATTCGTTCGTGATTTCTGTCGTACAATATATGTGAATTAGTTGTGTGTGAAGCTAGATGCGAATTTGTTTAGAAATTTTCTTGCGCCAAATTTATTCTGTGCGTCGTATTTGAGCCTGAGTTTGAAATTGATATAATAAATGGTAACATTGAAAATATCAAGGAAAATAAATAATCAGTGAACACGCGCATATGGATGGGTGTCAAGGACATTTGAACGTGTAGGTGCATGTGGTTGGGTGCAACAGTGCCAAGCATGTCTTTATGTTTGCTTGTATTCGTGCATGTTTTAACTGCTCGTATATATTGACTTGACAAATGTTATCGTTCCTTTCCATTCGATAGGTTCTAATGTTCAAAATTGGGAACATTGATACTTCCAATGTAAAACCTTCTGATTTCTATTTCAAAAACTGTTTTTCATGGTAGTGAATTAGGGCTATGTGAATGTGTGATCAATACCATGAGACAGTATTTTTACTGGTTTATTATGTATTAGCTATTTTGAGTGGATATTCTTTCATAACTCTCGTCTTTCATTAAGTGATATAAGCGAACCAATAAACTTAAGGAAAGTGAAAGAGGAACATCTTAAAGATTTATTGCAAGTAGTTATCTGTAAATAGAAATGGTTAGTTCGTATTTCTACGGTAATGTAGTTAGTTTATTGATTGTCTGGAACATGTTTTGGTTTTGACATCCTTGACACAACTGCGCAAAACATGAGAAAATGAGATTTTGCTAACCCCTAACTAATGAACCCGCCAGAAAATCTGATTAGCGCGACGTCACTGCTAAAATGACGTTTAATAACTTTTCTTCTGCATCATATAAACAGATCGAACAATCACAAACCTCAAACCACAGCAATAACAAAAATTTTAGCATTTATCTAACGTATGTCATTGTATAAAAGTTCAAAAGTTACATAAAATGTCTTAATTACAAAAATTAATTTTAATATTTTTGAGAACCGACTCTTTGTTCGAAATACGACAAACATGATTATCAAATAACAAAATTATGAAATATTTACGAAAAAGTTATCTATGACATGAAGTGTTCTTTAAATTTTACTCGTGGAGTCAGCGTGGCTCACTGGGTAGAGTACTGAGTTGCTGGCTGGATGGCCGGGGGTCGATCCCCGGTGAGATGGTGATTTTCATCACGCCTCAACATCCAGACTAGCTCCCAGGCCTACTCAGTCTGCTATACCATGAATACCAAAAATAAAAAAACCGGTCGGAACGAGATGCTGACCACATCTCCTCCTTCTAGTGCCGGGGTCCAGATCGAGCTCTATCGCTTGCCAATTGCCCACAGCAGCGTATGGGTGTATTCAGACCTAACGCTAGCAAGGGAAAAATAAAATAGAAATCCTACTCGTAATGAGTATATAACCACCTCAGCTGAGGACTACGGCCAACGTGGACTGTGTGCGTGCGACAACAGCACGACCACTGTACTTCGCCGCTGAAATCCCGCTGCTCGCCAAATGAAAACACAGTTCTATTTATCACTTATTTGTGGTTACATACTAAGTTTTATGCGTTTAAATTCATTGATCCTGTGAATCCAGTATAAATTTTATTCCTTACAAACTTACCTGGTCGATTTCAGCAATGTTTTCGAAAAATGTTAATAACTCGTTATATTATGCATGTAGAAAATCGCAATTTTCACAAACATAACAGTAATCATTCGATGAATAAGAATTATTTTTGACACTTTTAGTTTATTGTATAACAATTAGTCAAGTCGACGTTTTGGGAAAAGCTGCGAAAATTTCGCGATTTTTGAAACATTTCTGCTGTTTTAAAAGTATTATTCATTCTTAGAACTATTTTTTAAATTTAAGTATATGAACAAGAACATGAACAATTTTATTGTGTTAATTATTTTTTCTATGATTGTTTGTGCCTTCTACATCAGTTCAAAGTGAGGGGTTTATAATAAAACATCCGATAGTAAATTCTAAACACAACTCGTGGGGTAGTGCGAATTCATATTTATAAGCTTTACAGTTATTTAGACTTCTTAATAATAAGCCACTTAAAAGTGCCCCCCCTTCTGAACCCGAATACTGTACATATCATTCATCAAAATCTCTCGGTATCACACTATCAAATCTAACTTTTACTATTTATTCTAACTTTGTTGGTACCTTATTTCGTTTACGTCATCGGTTGTTAGAGCTATCATCACCGCAACTTCTTTGTCGTCTTCAACTATTCCCTGAAATAACATTAATTGCCTTCTATCTGATAAACAACTTCTGCAAAAAACAACAAGACACGTACAGAATGGAAAAAGTTCGTTTTCCTAACAATGTCTAAAGTAAATCACCTCTCACGAACGTTCAAAATGTGGTTCAGGATCTTATACGCTAAGTCAAAAAACACGACTTCTGTTAAGCCAACGTTTCAATATGCATTATATCTTCATCAGGGATTCACAATAACAACAAAGGAATATGTAATACAATACAACTTATATATATAACAAATGACTTAACACTATGAACATATCTACACAACCATTGAATTTTCATAATATGAGATTAAAATTATATACTTATGTTTTGTATATACTTGTTGTCTTTTTTATATATTCCTTTGTTGTTGATGAACATATAATAAATCGAGACGTTGGTTTAACAAAAACTGTGTTTCATTGGCCTGAACTTGCATGATCCTGAACCTAATATTATGGAGGTTGAAAACAAGATGAATGATATTCAAAATGACCCTCCGCTCCTACAATATGTGAATCTGCACAAAAAAATATAGTCTTGTTTTCTAGTTAGATCTAATTTCTTGGGCATGTATTACGTATTAGATGTACTATGTTTAGGATCTTTAGTGCATTTTTTCTTGAAACACGTTTATATTACATCAAATTCAATTAAACATTCCGTGTTACATCCTCAAAAACATTATTTTTGTTAAAAGGCTGTTTTGGGAAATATGTGGTACTGAGGAACCCTATCTCTTCGGCTCATTAAATTTCCTAAAAATGTCTTCCCACTTTCACAATATTTGTTGTAAACAGAAGAAAAGAATTTTAAAAAAATACGAAAACTAAAACCAAGCAAGTGGTTAAAGGATCGCGGAGTAAGACAAAGGAGGATACAGAATGTTTGTACTGTCAGGGTTTGTATTCGGAGTCTAATGAAGGATGGATCACATGTCAAATGCGTGGGCGTACTCTGGTTGTGCCGGAGTAGAAGACAATGATGACGAAGTTATCCACATCCGTCCAGTTTGTGAAAATAGAGATGGCTAATCGTGTCATACCCCAGGGGCTCTCCTGTCTTACCCCAAGGATAGGGCAAATTGGGACTTCCGTACTTTCTGTTTTTTTCAGTTATTATTATAAGAAGAATTCTATTTCTGTGTTTTGTTAGATTAGACTTAAGGAGAAGAATGACCGATTGTTTTGTAATAAAAGTTTCTAATTTATGTCTTTTTCAATTATGTACTTTTATATGACCCTCGCTTCCCACTCCACCCACGGGTGTTCTAGGGTTGTTAATCCCCCACCCCCAACCCTAATGGTGGTCCAACTGTGACATTACATTTGAAGTGTCTCTACTCATCCCTCGTCTCAGGTAGAAAGAACCCACTCGCTGGGAGCCGCGCCGTTCGAATTTTCGCTTCAGTGGCAAGACATAACGGCGGCAATGCGGTTGCACCATTTCATTAAATCTAAACTATTCGTTCACAAACTACGATTTAAAGCCTTTTTTATCTTTGTTAAATGCACAAAACAAAGAATCCTTTAATCTCGATGATGGTTAATTTTTCCTTCTTAAATTACGTTCTTAAATTGAAGTATTTTAATAATTCTGTTTTTAATAAAGATTTTTCGATAATTTAATTTAACATTTATAGATAGTCATATATTGTCGCGGAAGTTCTTTTTTTTTTTTTTGAACTCTTTGCGGCGAACAATATTTCCATTCATAGTTGACACCTATTGTATATCTATCATATATCATCCGTTATATATCTAGCCGTTTATGCAGCGTAAGCAAATATACCTCTCCGAAGATGGATTTTTCCCGAATTCATCGATATTTAGAATTATCTATCTTTCTTTCCTTTCTTTTCTTTCCTTTCTTTTCATTCTTTCCTTTCCTTTCTTTTCTTTCTTTTCTTTCTTTCTAGGATGCATGTCATTTCGTAGGCATGCACTCAGACAGAGGCAGCCAGTGCACGATGGCAGAGTGGCAGAGTGTACATGAGAAGAAAAGCGTGCAATTGTGCATTTTTGTGGGTCAAAGGACTGTTTATAGTAGAAGTGCATCGCGAAATCCATCCCGTGTTTGGTGACAACTGTTCTCACGGGAAACTTGTTTCAATTGGATCCAGACGTTTAACAAGGGAAGGCAAAGCATCCGAGATAAGGAGCGTCCTGGAGAGGACGTGTCAACTGCAGTTACAGTGCAACGTGAGGAACAAATCACAGTCCTGATTTAGCCCCCAGTGATTTTCATCTGTTTGGGTTCCTAAAAAATCATTTGGGCGGCCGTCATTTTGAAACTGACGATGCCGTAATCCAAGAGGTTACTCGTTGGCTGCGACAGCAACCATATAACTTCTTGGCCACCGGTTTTCAAGGACTTACGGAGAAGAGATATGTATCTGAATGTACATTTTGTCGAAAAGTGAAATAAATACCNAATGTCAGAAAATTACTTTGATTATTATTTCTTTATCCATTCTTGCGACTCATTTATTGACTTACCTACGTATTTAACAAACGCGCGGCAAGTGTGTGGAACCGCCTATAAGAGACCATACAATATTTTAAATGTTTGTCAGTCGCTCAGGAACGGAAATACACGCGTCTTTCGTGAGTGCCTCATGCATGTGGTAGCAGCTCAATGAGTGTTGGCGTCGTCCGAGGAGGTGGTAAGAGAAGGATGTCGAGATATCTGCAAATAACTTTATTCCATTTGCGGATGTGTGCAAAGTATATCATAATATACAGATAATTACTTTTTTTCATAATTATCAGTATTATTATTGCCCAGCAGTATGACCAATTTTCTCGACTCGCATAAAAATATCTCTTTCGGCCCCTTCATCTCCGGTATTCGTTTAGACACTTCGATCGGAGTTGATGAGATAGTTCTTGCTTCCAGAGAGTAAATCAGCTTTTTGTCTTCCTCGCAGTTTGAGCTGTTTTTCACTGCTCCCTTTGTAATAAATTGTTTACAATTTATTTAAAGAAGAATTGTTTATCTTATGTATGTTAATTGAACTTGTTCAAATTGTGTGAAACGGAATATAAGGGATCGAACGATCATGTCATCTATTCGTCTCTCGTAAATCGAGATTTCCGCGTTTTCTAGGAACATTAATTATTTCAATGCCACACGAAGAAAAAGAAACAGGGAAGACTTCCTGCTGACATGTTTGGGAAAAATGTGATCGAATATTACAACGAATATTCCATGCATATTCATCAATACATAGCCACAAATAAGGACAAGTAAAACGCTAAAGCCAGAGATCGTAACCGCAAGGTGCTGGCGAGTTACGGACGACTGTTTTGTGTATCTCCATCATGTACATTAATACGTAAATTGAGAAAAGTTAAGTTCTTTTTCTGCGTAATCGGATGAAGCTAATCACACAAAGGAAATGTAATTTAGAGCATAAAAATATATGTCGGAGATATCCTATTATTTCATTAATTTTTTTATAATTACATGAAGAAAATAAGCTATTTGACTCATTTCTTAGATAAGGGTGTTACTGGACTACTTGAGTCCTAATAATTGACAGCTCTAACGCGTCTCACAACGCGTATAGAATTATACGCGGGTTACGTAATGCTCCATTGCGAATTATTATGTACTATTCATAACGTTACAGATGTCCTGTTCATATATTTTAATGCAATTTTTATTGTCATAGAGAATGTTAGTTACTTTAATTTTAACTCGCACAGGTTTAGCTAGTATTTTATGAATTCCGTGAATATATATCATGAAAATTGAAATGTGAGCAACTCCCTGTGAGTGACAAAAAACAAACCATTTCACTCAACGATACGTTTCTTATCTATCAGTTGTCGATTCAGAACAATTTTTTTTCTATAATAACACTGAAACCATAAACTTTATGATTTGATTATGAACATGATTTTTACTTCATATTAGTGGTGATTAATGAGAGAATATTTGTACGAAAATCACAAAATTCCTGCGACTGAAGCCGTGAGCACTGAAAAGTAAAAAATAATTTTAAACACTAGTAAAAGCTGAAAATGTGACAGTTTTTACATGTTATTAAAACACCAAAAATTATTGCAAAACCTTCTGCAATATAACGGACATAAACCGAACATGATAATTTGCTGCCGGNTAAACACTAGTAAAAGCTGAAATGTGACAGTTTTTACATGTTATTAAAACACCAAAAATTATTGCAAAACCTTCTGCAATATAACGGACATAAACCGAACATGATAATTTGCTGCCGGGTATTCAATGAAAGAAATAAACGTCTGTCAACCTTCAGCTCAGCACGTGCTTCGCTTATAATCCGACAGCGCATTTGAGTAAGACAATATCCATAAACGTGTCCTACGCCACGGATGACCGGCGCCCTGAAACATCGATAACCGCAGTGTTTTCACGTTCACATTCAGATGAGCGGGTGAAAAGAGAAAGTGATGGTGGTGTTGGGGGTGGGGGAAGGGAGTGGGGAAGAGGAGCGTGGTGCAGTGAGCGACGCACGTCGCCGGTCGAAGGCAGTCGATACGCCAACGTCAGAGGCGGTCTCGCATGCGACGATAGCATCAGCCACGACCCTTCCTCTCTCGTCTCGTATCGTCCTTCCTGCGGCGGCGGGTTCCCTTTCCCCCCACTAATTGGATGATGAAATCCTCAGAACAATTCTTTTCCTCAATCTACGATAAGTAATCGAAATTCCCGGACCAAGTATAAGACAATTTTTGTTGTTGCAATTTTGAAACTGATATTTTCTCATTCAATTTTGCGACGTGTAGTTTCAGTTACATCAAGAAATTGTTGATTTAAAGCTGATGCATTGTCTTGTGAAGACTTGAATGACCCGTTATTTACAGACGTAATTTAGTTGGTACGTCACGGTGAAATCATTACAAAGTTTATTCTTACCTTCTAATTATTTTTTCGGAAGATAATTTCAATTGCAT
>NNCF01129435.1:0-14738 GCA_002313205.1 Laupala kohalensis
ACCTAAGACCGCGTTGAGGACAACAAAGTAATTTATTAGGACTATGCAATAAACTAACAAACACAGTGCGTGGTTTTCGATCATGATGTTTTTTCTTCAGTTGAATTTTCTCTTCGAAGCAAATGGAACACGACGCCGAGATCGGCGCGCGGCGCGGAATCGAGATTTGCTCGCAGAGTGCGGAGGTGAATGGAGGACTCTACGAAACAGGAGTGACCTACTGCAGTAACGTTCTAAGGAGCTGTTTTCTTCTTTGAATCTAACGGTTGGAGGAAACCGTCAAAAGTGCTGCTGGAGTCGTTCGATATGTGAAATCTTGGAAGGAAACCTTATGGTTTATCGGGTCGGAATGTCTGGGATGAGGACGGTTTTCCTCCGGTTTTCCTTGTATACACATAGGTCCACTAGGCACAAGCTTAAAGGCAGCAATAACATTAACAGTATAACCGACAGCGGTGGTCTACTGGTAGCGTCTTTGATTCCGCTGAGCGGGAGAGCGTGGGGTCAAACCCTGCTCGACCGAAGTAGGTGAGGTTTTCAGCTGGGGTTTCCCTCGCTTACTCCAGACGAATGCCGGATCGATACCACAAGTTCCCCAGCGAGCCAACATCTCTCCTTCCCAATTTCCTCACACTAGTCACGGTTAGGCGGAAGAGCAGACCTCAACGTCTGAACCTCCTTTTGCCAAATGGCATAAAATATATAAATAAGATTTTTTTCTTCTAATTTGTCTCGAATTTAAAGTGGTTTTAAAAATTCCGATTTGTTAACAATATTTGCGTGATAATAATAGACAGTTCATATATATGTATATATAAAAATATGACTGTGCAATTATAATATTTTGACCGTAAAATTAGTGAAATATTTTGTAGGTTAATATGTATTATAACTATTTTGGTACGTTCTGGAGCAAAGGTATACATAACCGTCAGATAACACAATTTTTAAGTACATAAAATCAGATGTTTCATAAAAAAGTAATTTTAAATTAATATCTTTAGGAAAACGATGTTTTAATCTTTATTTATTTGAATATATATTTTACTTAATTACGCATTGATCACTCAACTAAGATGTCATTGTTGGTAAATCAATGGCTGTCTCCATGTTGACGTAATTCTAATAATTCTTTATCGGTTTGTAATTAGAATGGTTATCAAAATTATGGAACAACTTTTCCTGTTTGACGTGTTAATTTTTGAGAACAGTATATCATCCGTTCTGCAAAGTTTGTAATTATCCAAGACTTTTCATCGCATACCTAACATGGAAAAACAAGCAAGATTTTTTTGAGATTCCTACTACGTTATAAAGGCGGGAGTGAGTCCACACATCAATTTAATATCATGTCGCAAGAACACCTATTGTTTCCCCAAGGTAACTTTTAATGTGATATTATTACACTTTCCCCTGGTTTTAATTATATGTCGTGTGTGACTTTTCCGCTCTGTTATCCATCCAGAAATACCCCGTGTTGGAAGGAAAAGACTCTTGCATAATTAACATATTGTTTGTGAGTAGGACATACGTAGTATAAATTAGCTCATGTTCACGTCCTTTGTGTGTTCTATGACCAATAAATACAATGAAAAGATCTATCATCCTTTTAAATTGAGACCATCAAAAGGGGCACCAATCTCCCCTGAATACTCAAATATCAAAATGTAACTACAAAAACCCACTGACATGAATCTTTTAAATTTTAATTATCGTCAAGCAAAATCACCTTGTAAAAATAACATACCTTGTAAAATAACATTGTTAAGGACATATTTCTTCCGTGTACCCTACACGTGGAGAATATATGTGATAACTTTCGGTCGAGTGAAAATGGGACTCGAACCGGGGTCTCTTGCTTTGATCGCAAGGGTGTAGCGGTTAACACCCTTGCGATCAAAGCAAGAGACCCGGGTTCGAGTCCCGGCTGGTCGCCATTTTCACTTGACCGAAAGTTATCATACTTGTTAAGGGTTTGCGCTGCGTTTCCGTGCACTTATTTACCTCACCCCCTAATAGACAAGACCTTTTACTTTCCCCTCTCGCTCAAAAACTAGTCTATGCATTTGAGACCCTCGAAGCTTACTACTCCGAACTGACCAAAGCGTCGCCTCCTAAGCTGACTACAGTCAGAAATACGTCTCGCCCGGGAGACGGCTGTGTCTATATAATGCATTGCATCTGTGTGTATAATTACGCAGTAAATTCAAATTCGATCAAAATAAACAGATTGTTTCCGTTGCAAAATGTTATTTAATTAAAAATTCACATGCTTTGTGAAATTGTATTTTCAAAGTTTGCTAATGAAATTGACTGTTTGTGAAAGAAATAGTTTGCTTATTTTGGATCTTCACTCTTTATCGGAAGAGGAACATTTTTTGAAACTTCTTTGTACAGTACAAAATCTTCTTAGAAAGATGAAACAAATATTATCGAGAGGAAAATCCTGAAATATACACACAATTATTACTTGCGTAATAATAAATTTGTATGAGAGACAGTCAAATAAAAGCGAGACAGATTAAAAAAAAACGTAAGTTAACTGTTTATTAACTCAAAAGTAATCACCATAACTGTTAATACATTTATTCCACTGTGAGACAAGACGATCAATGACTGCATGGAGAAATGTTTGCGGTTGCCTATGGAACCACGATTCTATCCATACGTGCACATCTTCGTCCAAGGTAAAACGACGACCACGAATATCTTTCTTCTGGGTTCCAAAAATGTGTAAATCGCATGGGGAGAGATCCGGACTGTATGGAGGATGCATAAGGGCTTCCCAGCGAAACTTCTGCAGCGAAGTTGAAACAACTTTGGTAACATGTGGGAAGGACATTGTCGTGCAACCGAATGATGCCGTCCGTCAACTTTCTTGGGCGTTTGGACTAGACGGCGCGCTTCACATTTTTGCGTGAATATTCATTCTCTATTGTTTGTTGCTCGTCTTCGCTACTACTCCAACAGTTCCCGGGTTCAATTCCTAATGGGGCCAGAAAATTTGTAGCTTTTCACATTAATGTCCCAGTTCATGTAGCTGTGACTACCGAAAAGCAAACCTTCCTTCCTCTATCCACCTCCTACTGCTCCTAGTGTCAGTAACTCTATCACTAACTAGCACCTTAGAGTGTACCAAGTTGTTGGTAAACCTATCTAACCGGCCCACCTATACTAATACCATTCTACCCTCCTACCTCCTATCGCTCCTTGTAGATACGCTTCAATAGCACTAAGCTACATTCCCCATTTACAAATACAACAGTTCCCCACCCCCTCAATATCTTTCCCGGGCGAGTGAATACTCGAGCCGTGATCGTGCGAAGAACCACCCTGCGGGTGTGGCGCCCAACCCCCCCCACCTGCCCCGCACCTGCCCCTCCACCTGAGGCTGTGGTACGCGGCCTCCACTAACACCTCCGCTCTCACCTCCAACACCCACCTGTGCCCCCTTCCCTACTCGTAATCCGCCATCCGCGCCCTCGTTCCTCGCGGAAGTCATTTGTTGTCTCACTGCCCTCCCCATCTCCACATCCATGATTCCCCTCCACCCCCTCCACTTTGTATTCGAGTGCCACGTCCATCGAACGAATATTTCACGCAGTTATTTTGAATCTACTCACCCCAAACATCAGGTATCCCCCTTTCTATTTCATTAGAAATTCCCATTGTTGTTGAGACTTTCTTGTCGACTTTTTATTACAAATCATCATCAACTTCAATGTCCAAAATATATCTACTCATTTGTATTAGGGATGAGGTTCCACGATCGCCACGATGTTTGCCCTCTTTTCATACTATTAAATAACTCTACACATGTAACAGTTTGAGGCGTTGAATCGTTGCACGAAAATCCTTCAATATACCGTAATGTTTCGTTCGCTCCCGCGAATCATGTTTAACCATCGTGTAATGAGTGCCCCCATCCCCACCCCCACCCCGTTCACAAATACTTTCTGAAACGCACCTTTTTTTCTTAGATAAATCTGGAATGTCAGTTGAAGAGTTCAAATAACAAAAAGGGAGTGAGCCAAACTATTTTCTAACTCTTTTAATAATTATCTAGGTAATATTTGGATACCCAAGTCCATTATAAATCATCTCCAGCGCGTATTGTTCGTGTGTTTCCGTGAAAAGATTGCATATTTACATCTCGTATTTACGTCTGTTAGTAGAACTAATTAACAATAATTAAGATTATTCTGTGTCAACATTCATACGCACGGTGACGCGGAGCCTAATGGCCCGTGTTTTAATGTGATAGACATATGGAGATGACCTGTAGTGTAATGGAAACGTGTAGTAAAATAATATAATGTGTTATGATTCTTTTGTTTTATATAGTTTTATATTTACTTCCGTACAATATTTTAATTTCTTTTATATATTAGTCTTATTAGAGATTTTTTTGACACTGTTACGCTTTCGTAATGGACGTCCCACACTGTATGAGAGACCGGGTCTTGACCTGGGTGAACCGAATCTTCTCCTATGACGTCCGCTCGCCTCTACTTCTACTTCACTGCCGTGTGCAACACAGTATCGGCATGCAAACGACGCTGCTGGACGTACGGACACCTCGGACAACTCCAACAAGTCGAACAAGCCGCATATTTGAGCGGGAACTAGTTTTCCACACGTGGCTGCTGCTGCTGCTACTGCTGTTGCTGCTGCTGCTGTGTAACTGTGCTGTGTTCTTGCATGTTGTTGCAGGTTGCTCTTTCTCTCTCTCTCCCGCGTAATACGCAAAGCGCGGCATCGTTCGCATGTCCTCCGGTGACTGAGGTGTTAGCGTGCTTGCTCGTCGCCAAGTCACACCCCCAGTTCAATTCCCAGCGGAACCGAATTAAAAAATTCTAGCTTTTCACGTAAAATGTCACGTTAGCTATTACTATCCACTTCTACTAACTCCTCCACGTGGACCAAGTTGTTGGTAAACCCAGCTAAGCGGTCTACCTACTAGCAAAAGCCTGTACCACCCAACTCCTACCTCCTATCACTCCTTGTAGTTTCAATAGCACGCTATATTTTCCTCTTACAAATACTACAATGAAAAAAGAAAGAAGGCATAAGTTCGTCTTCTGACGACTCAAGGAGCATTCAAGTCTCTAGGGACGAAGACATACGCAGCCCCACCTGTGGCTCAGTGTGTAGTGTTGTCGCTCTTCACCAAGTCATCGCGGGTTCGATTCCATAGTCCGATAACTGAAAAGCAAACCTTCCTTTCTCCTCCTAATCAGCTCCTCCTAGTATCAATAACTCTATTACTAACCTCTCCACATTGAACCAAGTTGTTGGTAAACCCAGCTAAGCGGCCCACCTACTAACAATAGCCTTTCACTGGAATCCTACCTCCTATTGCTCCACGTACATAAGCTTCAATAGCACGCTACATTTCCCATTTCCAAAAAAGACGTGCTGAAGCAATGCGAAGCTCCTACGCAATAAGTAGACCGTAACCAGAAATTTATTTTAGAGAAGGGAAGGGCAGTTTCTCTTTAAAAATTTGTTCATAATAATAAATGTAGTTTACCACACCACACCACTACGTAACATATTATTAATATTCTATTGAATGAGAATGAACGTGATCGGTATTCGAACTCGGTATCTGTTACCGTGCTATTCCGTTCACCCTCCGACCCCGTCTACCAGGGTCAATTAAATTCACGATAACCCACATTTAAATCCCGGTCCTAATTTTAAAATTATATGCTCATAAAATATTTTAAGTTTGTAAAGTAACAATATTTTATATAATTAAAGTATTCTCATTCTACCTTAATTTCGTGAGGGTAGGGGTGTGCTATGTAATAAGGACGCGTTGAAATACACTATACCAATAAATATTTATTGTTAAAGTGTGTCTACACGGAAGACAACAGGCTAACTTTTTCTTCGGGAACAAGCAACGCACCGTCCCATCGATTCCAAAAGGAAACTAGAGAAAAACTCTGACTGCGACGGGCTACGAAAATAACTTAGTCGTTGATACAGATAAAAATAATACTATTATGAAATATCAGAAACAATAAAAGTTAATTGAAGATTCATTTGTGAGAGTTAGTGATGCAGAGAGTACGTCGGTTCTATAGATATTTGTTACTCCTAAATTTTTTTGATGGTTGACCGGACTGAGTCCTTGACGTCGCCCGTGATTTCCGGACGTTTACGAGGCAATCTGATTTGTGACGGGAAGATTCAATGTCTGCTGAAATTGTCGTGCGATCATGTTGAGACCAAATAAGCAGAGATGCAAATTTAAACATTTATGTCAGGTTATTTTCTATATAAATATTTCCAGTCGATATATATCACAAAGTTGAAAAGCCACAATGAGCAATTTAAACAACAGTAAATTACTACCCACGTTCAAAGTTCTGCTCGTACAGTGAAGTGCAGTGACGTGTAGCGAGTTGATTGGAGTCGAAGGGCACCGAAATGGCTGAGTGAATCGCAGTAGTGAAGTGTACATGATTGCTTTCAGCAACTCTGTTTTGGTTTGATTTTTTATAGTTATTAATTTATTTTATTTATGTTATAGCAATTACGTTTACGCTAAGGGTATAGAAGGAGTAATGACATGTGTGTATATTGAGCGTGTTTGTACGTATGAGTGTGTTCCTGTAACTGTTTGTAAGCGTAAAGGTGTATGTGAATATACGCATATATGAGCCTCGTGTAGATAATTAATTTCTTAAATCTAATTTCTTTCTCGTTGTAACCATGTGTAGTAATTTTCTGAGCATTTTATTCCGTTTGTATGTGTATTTTATAGATATTGATTTATAACATTTTTTCGCTAGAATCGATATGAATACGTTTTTTTTTATTAAAAAAGGGGAGTCAAAATTCCGGGACGCGACGAAAATTCGTTCCCCAATTGTTTTCGATACGATTTTGAAAAGCCCGAAACCAACCTTCCACGTCGCCAGCAAGTGCCTCATAATTTATGGCAGTTCGTGACACTCTCAGCGTTATGTATGTTAGATTTTCTCAGAATCATTATTACGACAGTTAGTGTGGTCAATGAACGCGTAAGCCAAACCTTCCAATGTTCCTTCCAATAGTTTTTGTGAGGGGTTTTCAACTTCAACCAACGGAAAGGACACATCCGTAGGAATAAAGGTATAAAATTGTTCGACGTTCTGCACTCCTCGTATCTTTAGAGATTTCCTGCAATGTTCGAAAGTTTACGTTTCACGTTTTTTATTTTACTTTAAAAAAACTGTGAAGGCCGCTGCCAATCTGTGCTGCATGCTGTAAGAGTCGTGGTTATTTAATTAGCAGAACGTGAGGTGAATTTTTGACATTTCCGAGGTCTGTTTAGATGATCAGGGAACGTGACGTGAATATATTCTCTCATATCTACGTGACACGATTCCGTTCCGCGGAGCAGCGAGCCGTGGGCAAGGACGCCATTCGCCCTCGACTATTTATTTTTGATTAATTGTTAAATTGAGTTATGTATTCCTTTTAACTTACACGTGTCAAAATTTTTGACATTTCTATCACTATATCTTACTACCAAAAAGTAACTTTTTTCTCGCCATTTTTAACCAATTACTACAAATGAATTTTTATTACAAACTTTTTTGGACAGTTCGGTACAGTAATCTTACCTTTTAACTATACTTTATTTGATTTATTATTTTATTTAAGATTATAAAAGATTTCTGAAGTGGCATTATGTCTATCCTCCTTTGGAGGAAAAGATGACCGCTCTACCTTTATCTTAAGCCAAAATATTTGAACCTGTTGCCTAATAACACTAAATTAGTCCTAATTTTAAAAAAAATTGTAAGTATAATTAAAATGACCGCTCAGTTTATTTGTAGTCATTCTGTAAAATTTTATGGTAATTTTTTTTTCTCAATATAAGGAATAAACTACTACTATTACTATTATTATTATTATTATTATTATTGTTATTACTTAGTTCTCTCAACTTGTGGTTGTTTTTCTCTCAGCAATGGATTATTAAATCAAGTTCTGCTGGGAGGAAGAATCTATTTCAGGTCCAAGAACTTTCTGGTAATGTGGTCTGATGACAGAAGAACGCTGTGTTGCAATCTACTTATTATATTGGTGTATTATTATTATTATTATTTTTTTTTTTTCATCGTTTAGCACCATAACGACGATTGTGTGGATATTGTATTTTTTTGGTATGTATCTTGGAACTTCTGTATCAGTCTGCAAACATGACAAAAGTGACAGATCTCACTGTGCTCAACCACTACTTTTAAAATACTTTAAAAATAGTTTTCATAACGTTTTTAAATCTGACAATAAAAACCAATAAAAACGTCGTGTATCATATTCTTTGCATCTACTCTACATATCTCAGATATAGTGTCGTAAAAATATGGGTCGTTTCATTTCAGTGACGAAAACTAGTTTATTTTATTTAACCACCCAACACGTAATTATGAGAACGAACTTTTGAAGAAACCGCACAAATGAAAGATTACCGCCTTGGGATACAGCGGCGTCGCGAACCGAGAGGAAGAAACAATGGGGTGACTTACGGCGACGTGCGTCCCCGCGCCTAGCACTTTCACCGTTGCCCTCTGCTGAGGTGAGGGCAGCACTGTGCCTCCGCGCCGACAGTGTGCTGTTCTTCGCTTACGTAACGTAATTACCTCTAGCTGCCGCCGCCGCCATCGCCTCTGTCGGGGCATCGGCCTCCGACGCACCATATTGTTTGGGGAGGGCGTGAAGCGAAATGAAGTTTTATGACCGCGAATTAACATACTTGCCCAAACTCGAAAGCTCTTCAAACAAACCTTTTAGTCTTCGATACACTTTGCTCGTAACGAATTTTCGAGATGCATTCTTTATTTTTCGTATTTTAAAACCACTCCTAGAGCGCGAATGATTTTTTGTTGTTGTGTGATTTGGGGTTTCCTTGTATTTTCTATACGTTTAGTTATTTACTTAGGGAGCTTGCCGAATTTTGTTTACTTCTCGATGAGAGGGTTTGTGTTATAGAAAGTTTTCTAAAACTCCAGTTAACCCCGTTATTTAGTTAACAAATAATTTCTTTGACTTTTTGTTTGTAGGAAAATAAATGTATGGAATAGCTTACAGGCAAAGAAACGTGTTTTGTGTTTGCATTGCGGGGGGAATTTTATCTTAATTTTTTTCGAATACTCTTTAAAGTACACTTTACTCGGAAATGATGTACTTTATGTCATCATAAACAGGTAAACATAAATATTTTCCATTAATTAATTATGACATTTGATTAATATTTACAGTGGTTTTAAATGATGAAATTTAATTCAAATATCGTAATTTTCCAATTTCATACTGGAGTTTTAGAGTGAATTGATTTCTCAATTTTTCTCGAAAATTATGTGCAAATAAAGCGTAAAAATCACAGTTTTGGAGAAAATAGCAAAGATTATAGGATAATTGACCTGGGACACAATTCGGAAATATTTGAAAAGATTTAGAAAACAATTTTTGGTCTACCGTTTTCAGTATATTTTACGATTTCAAAATATATTTTTTATTGTCACAGTGCTTCATATAACTTGGCGTTGCAAACACGTCTGGAGTGTGTTCCACTTAACTTTTCAATTATACTTTTTAGCAACAGGATCAACGTAGTAAATAATTATGAAAGCTACATAAATTGTAATTCTCATAAAAAACGTTTGGCGGAAAATTTATCAATATTGTTGTAAACGTTTCTGTCTTCGCAATAAAAATCAATGAATCTGAAAAAAGGAAGGCCCATGTAGAAAATAACATCTGACATTCGGATATTCACAATTAGATAGTTTCGAAAAATGGGACTTTCAGACAAGAAAATGTGTTCGAGAAATCTGATCGCAGGTTAATTATATAATTAACTCATTTTATATTAATATTTTCAAAATTTTTAATTTTTCGAAGCGGTAAGTGACGTACCGGAAGTCAATGATGATCGAATAAGCGGTCCAGAAATAAGACCTCTGCTCAAAAATAAACCAAATTCATCTTCTCCTGGTTTTGAATTATCGTTTTCTGGTCAGTCCTAATGAAGGGACCAAAATATGTCACACGTTATGAAACCCCTGACATCATCTTGAATTTTTGAGAGTTGGATTTCCTAAACACATTCGGAGAGATCTAAAGAGATCTCAAATGTTTTTTGAAGATTACATTTTTATACCATACTTGAACAATCGGGAAGTAAAAATTGTCCATTAAGAATTTTTATGTTTCTTGTGTATTTCAAAGAAAGTAAGGAAGAAAAAAAAATTTCTGATGAGAAAGCCCAGATACATTGTTAGCTTACACTCCTCCGGGAAATAAACTCGCAGAAAAAAATATTTCGAAAATGGTTTATTGTGAATGACAAATAGAAACAGTATTTGGCACAACGGTAGAGATAAGAATTTCGTTAATTATCTGTGAAGTGATGTGCGGTGGCTTGTGGTTGGTCCAGCCTGAACCGTTCCAGCAGCGGTTCGTAGCGACCGCCCTCGTGTATCTATAGTCACGCAAATGCTACAAGGCAGCCTGTGCTCTCGGCTGAGGGGCATCGGCGGTTGGCGTCGACTCAGTCGACGTAACGGCTTAATGATTGCTTACGAGACCCCAGTGTTGATTATATGACGTAATGATTATTCCTTCCTCATCACGCAGCCGTGGTAAAAACACACACGTATTCCTTTGCCCCGAAATTATTATTCTTTATCACGAACGGTGTTGATCATCTTCGTTCTGAAAATTCACAAGATGTCTTCAGTGAATCCATAATTTTTAAGGGATAGGATCGAAGTTAATTAAATTCTTATACTTTTTTGTAAGATTAACTTTGAGCATTTTATCTAAAAAATAAAAATAACACAACTGTCGTCACAAAATGATAGATACCAGAGAATGCACATGAATAGAAATGACTCCGATGAGACACAAGGAAGGTAGGTGTACGAAAATTGAACTAATTTTGTTGTGTGTTGTCCTGTTGGAAGCTCCTACTTTTTACACGACAGAATAACAAAACAAAGTTTGGGAACTAAATAATATAATTATAATGCAATTCTTATCAAAAATATGTCTTGTTTTCTATTCGCCCACCCATGATAAAAATTTGTGCTTTCAATTGGTCAACACAGAATAAAATGACCTAAATATTTAGCTTATAAGTGGGTCATAAATTTTGACTGCATATGCATTATGAGAAATACATAATGCAACAAATTTTATTATTCTACAATTAACGTATATTATACTCGTATTATCAAAATTAATAAATACTTTTAGACTTACGACCTTATAATGGACGAATGCTATATTTTGAGATATTAAGTTCCCAAAGTTTCGTCTTAATGTTGATTTGGCGTCAGATGTAACAAAATGATAACAAGAAACATAACAGAACGAATGAACATGATATTAAACATAAATACAAACACAACAATGATTTTACAAAAAAAAAAAAAAAAAAAAAAAAATACACANATTGTAAATATCGGAAAGCTTTCCCGTGTCATTGTATAAATTCAAACGCCTGTGGGTATATTTTATGAATATCATTAGTGATATGCAACGTTTGTAGTAATTAACTTCTTTGATCAATAGTAATGTGTTATCCCATCCCATCAAGTGATAGCTTTACAATCTTTGTATTTTATTTTGTATTCTACATTACTAGTATTCACATGATCTTCCTTATCGTCCCCCTTCGTTACCAAATCATTTCTTTTATGGTGGAATCCAAATGAAGTAAAATATATTAAAGACTTGACTTAATTGCTCAAAATATATAGTATTGACCCATAATAAGTTCGTAAGTCCAAAATTATTTATTTATTTAAATGTTATTATACTTTGAGTGAAATAAACTCTCTAAAATGGTACCACCAAGTGAGATGCTTTAGTTTTATACTATTGACTACTCTGCAAATGAAGGAAACGTGCTCTGCTTTTCTTATCACACAAACCAAAGAAAGAAAAGAAAAAAATCCTCCCTTTTCCCACCGACAAACCGAAGGTCGACGGACACAACCGATGCGCGAAAGCTGTACAGCAGCAGCAGCAAAATGGCTGCTGCGAGGAAAAACCTTCACCCGTCCGTCCGACTTTCTCTCGCCATATGGGAAGTTGTCGATTTTCAACTTCGACTGTTTCCCGTCTGCTGTACAATGTGTTCGGAAGGGGGCCTTGCATTCGAAACAAGCGGGGATTGTCTTTGGGCTAAACGCGCGGTCACGCAGCGAACGATGGGAAATCAACGTAGCTACATTGTCTGCTTTATCGGCGTGCATGCATCGATTGTTTGTTTTGAGGCGAGTTCTCGAATGGGAAAGTCTTCGCCACTTTCCTGTTTTTGAAGGTTGTTCCTGAGGATCGGAGAACGCTATTTCCTTCTCAGAAGTTGTTGTCTTCTGTACACACTTTCATCAATTTCTTTCAACACGTTTTCAGTCACTCCAGAGGAAACTAATAGTTAGGGCATTATTTCCATCAGAGCGACTAGGCTTAAGTACTCCCCCCCCCACAAAAAAAGTGTTTTAAACGATAGTTTAAAGTTTAAACCATGCTCTATCCAGTGGTGATGGATTTTCATCTTACAGCGGAAAATTTTGAATTATTTGACTTCAAATTACTATGAGCTTATTTGCAAAAACGTTCTTTGATATTCTGTCTAAAGTACCGGGTTAATATAACGAAAAAACTTACTAAAACATAGCAAATGGAAATAGGAACGCAATGATGTTAAGATTTTTATATTTTACGGGGCTATTGCAAGAATAATTCACCAAAAAATGTGGAAAACACTGTTCTAACGGAAATGGCAACCGCATCACGTGACTGAAGACAATGAGACCCTTGTCAAAGAAGGAGTCAAACGCCAGTCTAAATTAATTATCAAGTTTTAAAATCACAAACTAATTGTTATGGGCAAATAATTGTCCTCATCCAGCAGTAAAAATGAGCCGAGTGAATTATTGATTTATAAGAACTACTTTGGAGAATATTTCCAACTTTCATGAATAGTTGGCAACTTGACTTCAGTCTACGTGAATATAATACCTTAAATTCGCAACTTATAGTCTGTTTTTTAATGTCGTGAATTTCATTTTATAATAAAATAAAATAAAATTAATAAACTACCAACTCATGTAATACAAGAACTCACAACTTCCGAGTACCTCCCGCTCGTAGAGGAGTGTTTGCAACGTCAACAGCCACGTGAAAACTGCGACGGACCGGGATTCGAACCCGGGACCGCCTGCTCTGGCCACAGGTGTGCTATCCACTGCACATCTTCTAATACAAATTGGACCTCGCCAGGTAAATATTTGAATAGATCCATCTTCTAGCTTTACGAGCTCTTATGGATAAATCCACTGAAATGACGGTTTAAAAAGTATACTTCCATGTAATTTCTGATGAAATTCATATAAAAAACTACTATACGTGTCAAAAGTGTAATCTAGTAAAGAACAGTTAAGACAGTTATTAAACGAAAAACTCAAGACTTGAGAACTACTTTTAAAATTTCAATGGTATTATTCGACATTCAATTACTAGCAGATTTTAATTCTGCATTAACTACTACTACCGTTGTGACAATTAAAAAAAAACAGAATATATAACAATATTGAAATAAATTTTTATAAGCTTGAATAGCTTTCTTAGTGCCTTAAGTAATGTAGTTTCCGAGCGACGTGAATACCTCAACCAATTTTGAAGGATCCTCCAGAAATTTTCGTGGACTTTCTTTCACCACATGTTAATTTTCCTGGTTCATCTTCCTGACAGGTTTAAAAAGGTTCACTAAAACACTTTCAACGGGTAATTTGATAAAAAAATTAATAATATTTTCGTATTTGCCCCTGGCGTCACAGCGTATGATGATACTTTCATGTCAGTGGCAAGTAATGAGTTTTAATCACTCGAGTAGCGCGCTGCTTTCGTTATGGTCATTAAGATTTAATCCAATCTAACTTAAGAAGTTTCACTTGAAAATGTAGTTCATCGTTTCTCGCTAGTATTGAAGCATGTCTGGATAGATTCACTGCTAATACTTCAAAAATCTCAAGTCATTTCTGTTGTGGGGTACTCTTGTTTCGAGAATCATGAATGATGAG
Organism: Laupala kohalensis; assembly: GCA_002313205.1. NCBI lineage: Eukaryota > Metazoa > Arthropoda > Insecta > Orthoptera > Trigonidiidae > Laupala > Laupala kohalensis. The sequence continues at coordinate 14,097 of NNCF01129435.1, forward strand.
CTCGTTTCTTTGGAAGGAAGTCCTTGTTTGTTAGAGCGAAAATGACGATTTGTATTACGACTGAGGAACAGTTGTATTCCGGTCTCGCTCTGGCAGAAAGCATTCACTGCCCTTCTGAAGTCGGCTTGAGCTACATTTATTTCCTTATTTGTTATGACTTCGCTTTCTCATTTTACAGTGCTACCAACGTGTTGATTCACCGGTAATTTGTTTACGCTCGGGGCGTGGAAACTGCTCTTCTCAGGGGTCCAAACAAATTTATCACCTAACAGGGGAAACTGTGCAGATGGCTGAGAGATTAAACTATAAATTGATTGCCAAAACATGCAAGATTATGTTTTGAACCCACGTAAGGCCGGTATTACTTGGTCATCTTTCTGTGTAATATATCTATTATAAATGATAAATGATCAAAGATATGGCATAGACTCGACGAGAACGTATGTCATAGGTATATGACGACTATAGTTAAATAAATAGTTACATCCTTACGACCTTTTTATGGACTTTGAATAATATTTTTTATTTTTCGTTCAGAACTCATTACGTTTCGACGTGGATTTACGCCGTCGTCAGATGATCAAGTAACAACAAATTATAACAATAAACATAACGAAAGGACAAATGAACACGATATATATA